>CM060953.1:157261855-157491776 GCA_030765055.1 Mantis religiosa | reverse complement strand
GCTCCATGGACCCCGGACGCATTTGAGCATCATTTCACCAATTTCATTCATCGTCCGATATGACTTAACGTTGGAGAACGTAAATTAAAAAATATTACTCTTGTCCCTACGTTCTTGCGCCAACACTGTTCCATTCTATAATGGACGTGAAAGACTTCAGAGGCCTCTTTTTCAGGCTTGAGAACTGCATGACTTTCACATCCCCTTTTGGACCTCAGCCCCCCTCAATGTTTGCCTCCATTCATCTTTATCTTCTGCCTCCAGTCTCCACACTTGGACTCCCAATATGCTTAAGGCATCTCTTTTCCTTTGCGTTGGTTCGGTTGTCATTCCTTTCAATCCAGGCATAACTGAGGTTTCTTTAACAATAATTTTTACGGGGATAGGTTGTTATCTAGCACCCAATCCCCAACCTGGAAGACCAGGACTCCTATTTTTATTCCCGGAGTCATGCTGGCTCAGCTACACCTCGAAGCACTGGGTGTCCATTTTAGTCGCCTTCTATGACATGCATGGACTACGTTGTGGCTACACTTAATCCCGCTCAACTCATGGGGTTGAGGTTCTTTTACGTGGGGTAAATCTCGACACAGGACTAACGACTTTAATTCCCTTCCAAAGGAAGATATATTAAAGTTTTTTTTTACGCCCGAAGAAATCTAGCGGATTTGACCCACGACCTCGATCACATTGAGAATTACGATAGGTAACGTATACAACAACAGCATCCTCACATAGGAAGATACCGTAGTGGACAACGATGGTTAATTTGGCGACGAGGTTGCCAAATATCTCCACCACGACTCCTACTGATTGATCAACAAAGCCGATTTCGACGTTATCCAATGCATTTACACCACTACTACGACGAAGAAACCGCCTACTTCGGGGGATGGATATGTACTATACACATGATGCGTAATATATTAACTACGCATCGACGGCTACCACTAATTCGAATACATGTATTAATATAATCACCCGAAAGGAACCTACAAATTTGATGACGACAAACACGATCCAGAATACCGTACTGCCAATATGCTAGCTATTATAATTACAGCGGCTGCTATTATTATCATTAGGTTGGTTAGAGACCTAAATTATTATGTAGTATAATAATTAGTCCTCTTTTAATTGCCCTCTCAGGAGGGCAAAGGACCGTCCTCTCCCGGCGGCGATCGTCCGGCATGCAAAGGACATGAGTGAGGTGTTAGAACGTTAGTTTAGTTAGGTCTTGCATAAGCACACTGGGTAACTAGAGAGATACGCTGTTATACTCAATAAAAACTTGATAATTTACTCATGGCTATAATCATTACCATAAGTTTTAACATTAAAAGCAAATTCACAGATAATCTTAATTTTGCTGATTCAAAAAGCTACTTATGAAGTAAGTAGACAATAAGCAATAAAACTGGATGTCTTAAAATTGAAACAAAATACTTTTATATAAAGTTAAAAAAGAAAGGATAAAATTAAACTAGGTAGTATGGTTCTGGGTCAAGGAAGTGAAACAGTTATTATAATAATGGTATGGGGAAGACATCAGGGACCAAATTACAATACTTCATCAGTGTTTGGTTCAGTAAATTAAAAATAAATGGTACTGAAATACCTACCACATCAGGAATTAAGCCCGCCTCTGTAGCGTGTGGTAGCGGGTCTATCTCGCGTTCAAGAAGTCTCGAGTTCGAATCTCGGTCAGGTTGAGTTACCTGGATAGCGTTTTTCCGGGGTTTCCCCTTATGCAGAAAGATGAATGTCCGGTAACTCTAAGCTCTGTGGGCCCTGGGCTCATTTGAGCATCACTTCACCCATTACATTCATCGTCCGATATTACAACGTTGAAGGACGTAAACTTAAAAAAAAAAAAAATCAGGAATTAAGACTAAATATTCTAATATTTCCTGTTTTATTTTTCTGAAAAAAAAAAAAAATCTACGAGTACGTGATGACAATGAATATATGAGTTCTGCATGTAAGAATAATGAAGGAGAAAATGTATTTATATAAACTAGATTGCACAAATTTGGCTTACCCGCGGCTATTAAATTGTTTAGTATTTTTATTTCTTCCACCCCCTCCCCCGCTCAATTTATAGTTTTACAGCATTAAAAAAAAAAAAAAAAAAAAAAAAAAAAAAAAAAAAAAAGAAAAAGCAAAACGACAGTGTAAAAGTAAATGAAAACGAGTCACAATTTTAAAATAGACAGTGGACGCTACAAGGAACCAAATAGAATCGAACGACGTCGTTAAATAATGAGAAGAAGCAACGTGGTTTAGTGGTATGCAGTGCGTGAAAACGCCGTGTTCTGAGAGTCGCTCGGGAGTTGGTACGTGTTCTCGTGGTTTACAAGTGGTGAGGTTGCTAATACCAAGTCCTCCGTGAATATGCTGTTGCAAAATTAATTGGTAGCCTTAGATTAATATAAAAAGCAATTGCTTAAGATTGAGAAGGTCTCTGGATTACCCTAATGCCATTTATTTACCTTTCTATTTTTGTTTATTAATTTTTATTCATTAAATTATGTGCCACTTAACAATAGAAAACTAGAGCTGATGATGCAATAGCTTTAATTAGGAAGTATTTAAGCGATGTTTCACTGGAAAATATATTATTGTTGGAAGATAGAAGGGGAATAAAGAGAATCAATTAATTTCTAAGCCTATTTATGCACCTATTCGTGAATTTGCACATTCCGTCGGACTTGAAAATTTAGTTGAAGTTTATGTTACCTGGTGCTAACACAGATCCTATTCCAAGCCATACAGCGTAACATAAATTTTATCTCAGTTAAGCTACAATATTATTTTATTTATTTAATTAACGTATTCCAATGTGAAGTCACATAGACGATGAATGAAATGGGTGAAATGATGCTCAAATGAGCCCAGGGTCCACACAGCTGAGTGTTATCTTTCATCTTTCAGGATAAGGGAAACCCCTGAGAAAAAAAAAAAAAACGTATCCAGATAAATCTTATTCAGAGATTCGAACTCGGGGCCTTTTGAATGCGAGACACGTTACGCCGCACACCACAGAGGCTGGCAAGCTATTCTTGACTAACTTATGTATTACCTGTCCGACGAAGGAGTGCAATTGTTTGTGGAGGTCGCTAGTGTATAGCATGGCTCGGTTTTAGAGAGGCCAGAGAAGGCGGGAATATACTGCAGTACATTGGCCGTCAAAACATCAGCACAGCACACGATGTAAACTTGAAGCATAGTTTTGCACTTGCAAAGTCGATATCCCATGACATATTCTACAGAATGTGTTCTTCTTACCTTCAAAAGTGTCATTTTCTTTAACAGCAGGAGTTTACGTAATGTTTTCTCTTCTCTTTTCATAAAACTCGAGAAAATTTCTACACACAGTACATTTTTCAAACTCATCGAATTCGAACCTTTCTGGATGTTGATGATATTTACCAGGTGTGAAAGTTTTTTCTCCCGTAAGAATTGGATTTTGAACCTGTTTCACTATATTATGGGCAGTTCGTTCATTTTCCCCACCGCTGTTGCTGTCATTTTATAGCATTATTTATCGGAATAATTAAACCATTACGTTTCTCTTCTTTACAAAACTGTAACACAATATTTTGTGCTTTGTGAACGTGTGACTTCGAGCAGCGATGTTTGCATTTTGACTTGATTCGAACCTTCCATTTTAACACTCAATTGCTGCAGTTCAGCATTGCAGCACAGTACAGGGCATGCAGCGGGAATGGTGACGTAATACTGTTTATCTTCTGTTTGTGTTTACGCAGGCTTGCATTGTTGGCCGTCTACATTCATTCTTCAGACAGGCTGTACAACTGTGATACTTGCATAATTGTTTCATTTATGAACCAAATTCATTTTCGATCAAGTTAGATACTTTATTATGCTGCTTTTGTTTCCGAAACCCTTTGGCCGGCAGACGTAGAGGGCAGTTTGTGAGGGTTGTTTTTAACGGTGGTCCTGTGATATCTAAATTTAGCCCATGTTAGGTTACGACTTGTGTCTTTATACGAACTGATTGTCAGTGTCCTGTGTAATATGCATATCGCATTTTCCTTATTTAAATCATATTTCAAACATTCTTTAGTACACTGGTCGAATTTGCGTCACAGTGCAAGTACCTTCTGAAATACCGAGTGGAATGGCTAAAGTGTTAACGTGTGTTACCTGTATTCTGGGCTCGCGAGTTCGATTCCTGCGGCCTACCTTCCTTGTCTTTTTTTCAGGGGGGTTCGGGGTCACTAGACGAATGCTGGATATTTAACTGTCACCCCCTGTTTCACTTCCTTTATGTCAAACATTGTTTTCCCTCCATTCGGTTTTTCTGGGGTAGAAAGATTCGGCGAAGTCACCGATAGTGCTACGCTGAGGTGGCGTTTGCCCTCTGGAAGTATGTTGGTCGGCAGAGAGGAGGCGCTGTGGTAGTTCGGCCACTCTTCTGACTGCTTGATTAGTCGGACCTGGGTGGTTACTGGTGCGCTCTTTGTGGCGATCTAGAACTCCATGGGGCTGAAGACCTGCAGTTAGGAACCAACCCTGATTGTAGTGCTGACTGTGAGGGATTCTTGCCACCTGTAGGGTACTTTCATGTCACCCTTCCTTCTGGTGTTTGATGCCCAATAAGACGTCCGCTTCGACGGAGTCATTTGTCCCGCACACCCTTTCTTTCATATCCTTTCTTTGGTGTTTAATTTTAGATTTTTTTTTCTGTGCAAATTTTACATCTAGCTTTGTAGAACACATCTGTTAAATTATGATGTAAAAATTCAAAATTATTTTCGGAAATTAATTTATAAAACTTAGAAACCAAGTAGCAGGTCACAGCATTCATATTTTATTTTCTGTTTCTCTTGCTCCAATCTAATTCACCTGTTTCTTTTCATACCCAATTTTCCAATCTGCTCATCTCTCGCACTTCCACTCTAAATGTTATATGATACTTAAAATTTGGCAATAAAACTGTTTTTATTTTGGAGAGGGAACAAAAATTAAACAACCTAATTTAACAGCACTCAGCCGTTTCTTAATATTGCTGTGGAACTATATAATTTCCTGTAGTTTATATACATAAATAACAATGATAAAGAAGTGACATAACTTCTTAAGTTATTCATAATTTTAAACTTTAATTTGTCCAAAGTATTAACATTTTATTAAATATGATTTAAAAATGAAATATGTGTTTAAATTCACCTGTCTTTTTTTACTCAATCCACTATAAACAATGATTACATTTTAGATATAAAGCGGATAAAGAATGCTAAAACAATTGATTTTTAAAAAATAGTTCATTATGTGATGGTTTTGAGATCCCATGTTCTTTGCATGATATGAGAACAAATATTTATATGAGCTTTCCTACCAATTCTAATGAACTATTTTTATAAAAGCTTGTTATTCTATTATTCTCGTGGTGATTTAAATAAAAATGATTTTCTTGCGTTTTTGTTGCAGGTAAACTTGAAACACTGTGGGCTTAAGCAATAGTTAAATCTATCGCTGTTTTATTTGTGTGACTACGAGAAACAAGTGAATTATTACCTAGATCTTCAACAAGAAATTACACATTTAAAAATTCAAATCAATAGCAACAGGAATTGGTTGGTACTACAAAAATGTCTTTCACAGAAATTGGGATTTTAAGTGATTTACATAAATTATTCAGTAACTTTTGTTTATACATTTATGGTTTATCAATTATACAAAAGTATAAAAAAGCTAATCAAATAACGAGAAATTTGAGAGTTTAATTAAGAAAGTTAGAAATATATATGTTATTTACTATGTAAATGTGTTAAATATTTGATATTTTAATCAAAATTAAGGAGAGGAAGACCTTCTTGGACATTTTCATGTTGCATTCTTGGTAGTTACTGAACCTAACACGTGTGACAGTCATCCGACATTAATTCATTTTTGAGTTATACTGTTCACATACACCTCCTTCCCCTGATTTAAAAATCTAATATAATGCATTCACCCGAATCTTCATTTATTCCTCTGCAAACCATTCTTACAAACATATTTATTGCTAATCGAGATTATTTTTGATGATTTTCTCATTCTAAAAGCAGTGTTCGCAAGACGCTTTCCCATTCCGTGCTCCTTTGAAAATGGTATGAAGCAAAATGCCTTCCAATGACGTCAGTAACGTGAGGGCGGACGGTGCCAGCAAAGAGTGGGAGGGGGTTGGAAATGAAACTCCCATACCAATAACAGCGATTATCCTACAAATTATGTCTGCTCAGGTTACAGCTACAGGTCTGCAATTAGTTCACTTAAAAATACAAAATTACATAAACAAGAGACATAAAATACCTGCAATTATAGGTGAATTTGATCTGGAGTATTTCACTTCGAACGCCGATAGAATTACCTGCAACGTACGTAAAACAGTAATTGAGGGAAACAAGAGAAGCTAAGCTCAGTGCACAAAAACATTTAAATGTGTACATATTCCAAGATAAATATCGCCACTTTATCTAATACGTTATCAAGCAAGCACTTAGTTTTTCTTGTAAAACTGCTAGAAGTAGTATTAAAGAACATAGAATAACAAGTAACAAGAAACAAAATATGGATATCGGTTGATGAAACGGTGGATATTGCGGGCAGATACGCGGCAAAAGTTAGCCCCATTCACAGAGATACAGATACTTCAAAAAGTATTCATGTAATCGTAGCACGTAGAATATAACAAGTACAATCAGAAGAATATAGATAAGAAACGAACAATAACTATTTCCTTGCATCGGTTGATATCTATATATAAAAATAAAACACAATTTGAGTTCATATATTGCTTAATTAGTGAACAGCTCTATGTTATTTGAAATCATATCCCATTTGATGTCAAACATCGTCGAGTCTAGTAAACAAGATCCCAGGTATGGTGCCTAGCTGACACACACCCCTTCCCTTTTCTTATGCGGTTATGTATCATCCACTGACGTTGACAGTTCCATCTGTTTTCAAAGCCATTTATTGCTATTTAAGTAATATGGGTCGAAAACTGGGGTTCCAGGAAGGCGCCTTCACTGCTGCAGTTTCTTTGGATGTCGAGAAGGCCTTCTCCACGACATGGCACGCCGGGCTCCTCTACAAATTGATCCTTCTGGGGCTACCAACACAATTAGTCAACATAATACACAGCTTCTTGCGACACCGTTCATTCCAAGTCACAGTCGCGGGGAAAACATCTACACTCAGACCAGTGAGAGGCGGAGTTCCTGAAGGCTCTGTACCATCCCCCACCCTATTCAACGTCTTTATGGCAGACATCCCAACAGAGCCACGAGTCGAAATGGCACAATACGCTGACGACGTGCTTCTGTTCTGCAAAGACAAACACATCCTCAGAGCCTTCAACCCCTTACAAAGACATCTCCGTCTCACACAGCAGTGGTGTAGGCGTTGGCGGATGTCCGTTAATCCGGACAAAAGCCACGCCATACTTTTTACAAAGCGCCACACCCCCGCAGACTGCCCCAATTTCAGCTACCGAGGTCGAAGGATAGAGTGGACTAACTCTGTCCAGTACCTAGGTGTTAACTTGGACAAGGGTCTAACTTTTCGCCAACACATCAGGGACCGAGCGGCCAAGGTACAGGGAGCAATTGCTTCACTGTATCCAATGCTGGGGTCAACCTCGATGCCAGTTGGCATGAAGTTATACCTTTTCCGAGCGCTGGTAATCCCGGTTATGCTTTACGCCTGCGAGATCTGGGGCATGGCCGCAGACAGCGTGCTAGCATGGCTCCAACGTGCACAGAATAGAGGACTCAGGTCTATATATTCTGTGGGTCCTTATTTTCCTACCAGGTTGCTTCACGAGGCCTCGAGTCTCCCATACGTGGAGGATGAAATCAGGCGCCGGGCATCAAAATTGTACGCAAGTTTACCATCTCATAGAAGCGCCCTTGTCAGATCCCTGGGAGATTATGACCCCACTAGACGTCGCTCTAGTCAGCACCGGTTACCCCGCATGGCTTGCGGGCATCCGAGATAACCTAGGAGCTAATCCGAACAGCAGCTAAAGCTGAGCTCCACATAATCCTTCCAAGCTGCTTGGCATCAAAATTATATACCCAAAAATTTAAATGAATAAAACACCAGGGTGCAAGGTGTTGCATCCTGTCCTTCAACCCCCAGGTACATACTAGTAACCTCATAAAAATTCACCATTCTAAAAATAAACATTTCACCCTGCAATATCCCGATATTTACCTTACCTGCGGTAAAACCCTTAACGGGTGGGCACGCAGCAAAAACCTTCTGGCTTTATACAGCCAGTCAGCACTACATGGCATGGCATGGCATGGCATGACGTCGTGAAACTACAAAAGAAGAGAGGGAAATTTGCATCAGGTTATTTAAAGAAGGAAAACCTTTTCAAGAAATTGGAGAAATCATTGCAAGACCTACCACTACAGTGAAGACTATTTATATACATGTTTGATCAGAACAAAGCTTACGAAAATCAATCAAGAAGGGGTCGTCCTGCAGCTCTATCCGAGATGGAGAAACGACAGTTACTTAGAGAAGTCAAGAAAAATCCTAAACTAAGTGCTCCAAAAACCTGCTGTTGCAGTTCAAACACACACAGGAAAGTCCGTTTCAGCACAAACTATAAGAAACGTGCTTTATGAAGCTGATTATGGAGACCGAACAGCCCCTAGAAAACCATAAATCAGTAAAATCAATAGAAAGAAGCGAGTTGCTTTTGCGAAAGAACCTAAATACGATGGGTTTGATTTCTAGAAGAAGGTTGTATTTACTGACGAGAGCCAATTTGAGCCCTTTAAATCAAATGGGCGAATAATAGTGTGGAGAAAAAAGAATTGTGAGGTTGAGGAGAAAAAATAACAGCTTCAGTTAAACATGGAGGCAGTTCAGTAGTTGTCTGGGGTTGCATGAATGCAAATTATGTGGGCGATTTGTGTTTTATTGGTGGAATTATGAATCACAATGTTTATATACACATCTTAAAAGCACTTCTGTTCAGAAGCGTAAATAATATGGGTCTTTCTGAGGATTATATTTTTACACAAGATAATGATCCAAAACTCACAACTCTAGATGCGAGGTTATGGTAGTTGTACGATGGATGCCGATACCACCGCAATCCACAGACATGAATCAAATAGAGAATTTGTGGAGTATACTGGAGAAAAATATTAGGAATCATCAGATATCTAATATAAAGGATCTAAAGAGCGCTCTACTAAAGAATTGCGTAAAATTACAGTGGAAACAAGAAAATATTTGGTGAAATGCATGTCCAGGAGAATGTAAGAGATTATAAAGAGGAATGGAGGGCCTACTAAGTACTAACCGTAACATTCTATACCATTTTCAGTATGTAGACGAATACTTATTTTGCATCCTATATTGCATATCTTTACTTTTGAATAGATAATATATGTTTCTTTATTGCATTCTCTTTTTAACTTATAAATAAATAAGACAGTGTCCTTTAAGTACTTTATTCTGATGATTTTCCACTATCCATACATCCTTAAACATAAACGCATGCATTAGACGAATATTTTTTGGAGTAACTGTACATTAATGCGAGGATTTAACGTATGACATGAACATGAAATTCGCTTTGTCATTTACCATGACATGCCAACATAAAATAATCAATCAATCAATCAATTCTTATCAACCTTATAAAACATTTTTAAAATAGTAGTGGGATAGAACCTCGGCCGCTCTTTCTCCGGCTCTGACATTTTTCGAGAGGGGGGAGCAGGCTGTTGCCAGTTCTTTAGCGGGAATTTCAAGCAGAGGAACAATGCGTATTTTAAATATTTCATGTATTTGCATATTTCACGAACCAGTAGCCATATTATTATAATATCAATAATAATAGGACTTACGAACACTAAAAATCGGAATTCACGCACGAAAAATATACCAAAGAAAGTTCACCAGTGCAAGCCGCTATTAGGCCACGTGGCTCAAACAAATTTAAGCTGGCAACACGGTGTTGGGTTCGGCAGCCACGCCTAGCAGCGACAATGCTGATTGGCGCTAGCAGACAGTTTTAACTTCCTGACCACGACACCGGATGTAGAGACTCCCAGTACTACCAACAGATGCAGTTAGTGTGTGTATGAAAGGTGTGAATGAAATATTCGAATAGAGTGGTGTTGTAATAAATATCTTGCATTATGATGAAATTGTAAATTGTATTTCAGTGTTTTAAAGTTAATATAGTCCTATATTTTCATTCTAAAGATAATTTTGAGAATATATTTTCAATTGCTCATTACTGTATGTTGGTACTATTAGGTTTCCCCTTCCACCTTTTACAGTCGCAAAACGTCAGAGCCGGAGATACAACGGCCGGACAGTAAACTTGTACTGCATTTAATTGATGGAAATTATTCATTTCTTCACACTAGCCGTATACCTACAAGCTAAGGTATTGGATTGATGGAGTCGACCAGTAGATCCATGGATCAAATCCCGGCCATGACATTGAATTTTTCATGTCGACTCTATCAACTGTACTGCATTATTAACATTTCACGAAACTACTCTTTTTTGAAACCTTCAGAATAAGGTAGCACTGATATAGAACAGTACTTTCCAAACTACAATGACAATTGACGCAAATAATAATAGTTTTTCCATATATAAAGAAAGCAAAATGTTTTATAACCTACCTAACCTAAAGTTTCTCAGGAAGTTTACTGATACCATACTAAATAATACAAACAAATCATGCCTACCTTCACATTTCAGTTCAGTCACAATTTGCCTCCAAATATTTTGCTTCAGCAAATTATCTTATTAGAATTTATGCTTTTATTGATAAAGACAACAATGATTTTGAAATAAAACGACTCCACGTCAAATGACTCTTCTGTTTCTGTGCGGTGCGATAGTGTTTTTTCTCTCTCGCTTTTGTTCAATCGCCAAACGCGAATATAAAAACTCGATGTTCTGTGGAGTTTGCAATACAGAATATCAATGTTTGGTGTTAGCCTTTGGCGAGAATGTTATGTTCATGTTAACGAAAATCATTGTGAATGGCCTTACTTTTTCAATCTGGCAACTAGCTTTGGCGTTCACGTTGCGTTTGCGATAGCTTTTCTATATGAAATGTACACCTTGTATACTACCTTCATAGTTTTCTCTTTTATTTTAATTTTAGTTTTATATATAAGTTTACAAGTCACCAGTTTACCAGCATAATCTCATAATGTAAACATTATTATACAATAAAGATTCTATTCTATTATTTTTGGCATTCTTGTTTTCGACAGTCCAAGACATGACATTTTTAATTCACGGTGAAATGCTTCCAAAAGTTAATAACCCAACAATCGTTGATATATTTAAATCCTGATTTCGTTATTGGGGCTTCTGGTACCCAACAGGATAACTTATTATATGTATTTTTGTTAATCAGTTGTGGCAATAGCTTCTTGTTTTCTATCTCCTTGAAGACCAGAATGCCAAGGTCGTAATGCATTTCCAAAATGGCTTCATATTTCTTCGCACAATCTTCAGCCGTTTGCTGCGTCTCCCTAGTTCCTGACTTCAGTAAATCTTGTATCATTTATAATTCATTGCCACTTGTACACTGATTTCCAGAGTGTTTTTCAATGGCTGATAAATTGTGCTCCAAATATAACACAGTTTTCTCAAAATACAGCAATTGTGCAGGAAGTGTTAGGATTAGGATTTCACTACGGAGGCGATTCGGTACGTAGCTGGCCCATTGTGCCTATGCCCTCAAGTGGGGCACCCCCGGAAGGAAGGATGAGGCGAAGGAGACAGTGGGCGGCCGACACAAGGAGTCACGACAGTACAGAGGGCAGGGTCCCTACAGTTTACTGAGATAGAGACCTCCCCCGACAGGCCAGGACAACGCACACGTTCCCCTACTGCGGGACGACAACGAGTCCAGCAGCCGAGTCCCAAAGTCCCTGGCAGGCGATCCGAGCCCCAAAGGTCCCTGGCTGGTGGTCCCGAAATGGTCCCAGCAGAGGAGCTGAGACCGGCAACCGACCTACCGGAGGAGGAAGTAGTTTACCTCACTCCCGAGACACCCGCCGACACTTCTACCCTGAAAGAGACCACCAGATGTAATTGTATGTAATTAATCTATCCAGCATTCAACTAGCGACCCAGGAAAACCCATGGGTCAAGTAGGTCAGCCACGGGAATCGAACCCGGGCCTACCGAATGCGGGCGAAACCGCTTGAACCATCCCGCTCGATGCAGGAGGTGTTACCTAATGTAACAGACGTAGCTGTATACTTGTGGCCGCACAGTGGCCGAGTGGTTAGACCACTTGGCTCTCACCAAGATGGCCCGGGTTCGATCCGCATAGTGAGATATGTGGTGAACAGGATGCTGGGGCGGATTTGCACCAGGATCTCCGGTTTCCCCTGCCTTCTCATTTCACTGGAGCTCCATCTTCATCTCAAGTATCATCATTGTCACTGCCTGCGGTACCGTATGTGGTAAAAGCGGGCGTTATAAACACTACACATTTTCATTTGTATAAATGGTTAAAGCAGGCAAGGTGTATAAAAACATTTGTAAAAAAATAACAAAGTCAATGTGCCTGGCATATGGATGCTAAAGGATAGCAGATGAAATCTGAACATCTTTTAGTAACATCAACATTGATTGCAAATATTGCAAATATGAAGGGGGAAAAAAAAAAAGCATTTTTAAAAGCTGTCAAGGACACTGAGTTGCATTCTAAGAACGAGACTAAGTTTTTGGGTCTATAGATTCAAAATAATCTAAAATGGGAAACACATATAAACTACTTAGCAAAAAAATTAAATTCAAATTACGGTTTTGTGTGCATCATTTTAAATTATTATTATTAATTATTATTATTAATTATTATTATTAATTATTATTATTAATTATTATTATTAATTATTATTATTAATTATTATTATTAATTATTATTATTAATTATTATTATCATCATCATCATCATCATCATCATCATCATCATCATCATCATCATCATCATCATCATCATCATCATTATTATTATTATTATTATTATTATTATTATTATTATTATTATTATTATTATTATTATTATTATTATTATTATTTGCAAAAAGAAATATCTCACGCTTTTTGATAAATGAACAAATACACAACCATATCACCGCATAAGGGAGGATATATCTTAATGGGAACGTACAGTGCCGTAAGTAATTTAAGTCCTGGGATTCATAATTTAGACCACTATTAGGCCATTTAATGGAGATTAATTGTTCTTTCATACAATACCCATGTTTACCAATAGCCAGGATTTATACTATGGATCTCCTGGTCTCAGTCCAGCTGCTGGGCAATGAAACAAAAACAAATATTCTGTCACATTATTTGTCATCAAGAATAATCAGCAACACACACAGTCCCACCCTCCCAACATCAGTGATTATCATGTTAGTCTCTTCCTTAATATAAGTATGATGTCATTAGGTTATGCTGCTGTTACAAAATATGATAACATAGGCATGCAGCATTACGAGATAGTTTAAATGAAACTAAAGGTCTTCATCTGGTTTCTGAAAAATAGCATCTTAAATCCTCTTCATTCTAAATGATTTTGAATAACTGGTGAACTATAAGAGCCAAAATCCTCTTTAATTGCCCTCTTATACCCCTATGTGGTGTCAGGGTATTCTTGTTCCTCTTAACCCTATGCGCATTGAGGAACGAAATCTGTGGATCAATGAGGGAGAGAATTCAGGATGGGCGATCAGCCCAGTATGAGAGTGAGGGAAGTAGATGACAGAATGTGGGCGAGATCAAATGATAGAAAAGATGGATCAATTGGTTGAATGCTGACAGGGCAAGCCAGAGGACCCAGAGAAAACCCACCCCAGCACTGTTGTCCACCACAAATCTCACTTTGTGGTCACCTGGGATCGAATCTTTGTTTGCTTTGGTGAGAGCCAAGTGGTCTAACCACTCAACCACAACGTAGCCCCGAGCCATGATCTTACCATACAAAAAGGGTAGAATTAGTTAAAGCACACAATTTATGTCTAATACATTTTTTGTGGAATTAAACAATTCCAAGATATTCCTTGACTCTATGACAAGGTTCAGAGGGAGGACTTAGCGCTTTGATCTATAGATCTTTAGTGCCTATGTCCTGATGGGGTGCCCATTGTGAGGAATGGGATAGGTGAGGAACCAAGGGTGGTTGGATCTGAGGAGAAAGAACAGTAGAAAGCAAGATCCTTAACAGGTACAGATTGAAACTTTTTGGTGGAAACTTGCACAACCAAAATCTTTTTCCCCCTAGAGGCTATATTTCCTGTAGAACCGGGACTTGGAGATTTCCCCTATCCAGAGAAAGGACTTTCAGATAGTGAATCGCCGCCATATACACCAAAATTTCTAGCAAATACTTAGAACACTGAAGATGAAAGATGAAGTGAAATGTGAAGATAGGTGAAAGAAGGGTTAAGAAATCTGAAGAATATAATTATGTTTTCTAGAATTCCACAGAGAAATCCCCCAAAAAGCCCATGGGTCAGAATTGGCCACAGGAATTGAACCTACTATCTCCTGAATGCAGGCCATAGACACTACTGCCTGTGCCATTTCAGTCATTAAAATATTCCTTGCTCTTGGTTTAAATTTTCCAGTATCTACATATATTCTTCTCAAATGGGAAGTCATTATTTATTTTTCTCTCCTGGTCATGCAAAAGAATAGAAACCAGCTTTCAAAAGATTTAACTGTCAATAAAGTCTGTTATATTGCTCTATTCCCATTGTACCTACAGGAAAACATATAATAAAACCAATTCTACAAATGTTTTATCTTGGTTGACATGATGTAGATGGAAATGTGTAGTGTTTAACACCTGATTTTACACCCTACAGCACTGCAGACGGTGACACTGATGATATATGAGATGAAGATGGAGCACCGGTGGAATTAGATGACGAGGGAAACCGGATATTCTGGAGAAAATCTGCCCTAGCACCGTCTTGTACACCACAAATCTCACTTTATGGTTGCCTGGGATCGAACACCGGCTGCCTTTTTGAGAGTTAAGTAGTCAAACTGTTCAGCCACGTTGTGCCCACCTCGGTAGCGTAGATGGTAGCATGCCTGCCTCACGTTCAAGAGGTCCCAAGTTTGAATCTCGGTCAGGGTGAGTTACCTGGATAAGGCTTTTTCCAGGGTTTTCCCTTATCCTAAAAGACGAATGTCGGGTAACTTTAAGCTCTATGGACCCCAGACTCATTCGAGCATCATTTCACCCATTCCATTCATCGTCCAATAGGACTTAATGTTGGAGGATGTAAATTACAAACAAAATAAATAAATAAATAAAACCAGCCTCGTTGCAGCCTTGTAGATGGAAGAGTACGATTTTGTAACAATACTTTATTGAAGAATGGTTACAAAAAATCATGTAAATGTAACACATCATATTTTATCTTTCTAAAACCCAAAATGTTACAGCTGGTGTAATCATGTTTTGAACAAAATTTGTCAAAAATAGAAAACACTATCAAACTTAATGATTTGCAGGATAAAGTTGCTGAAATGGTATACCAGAAAATAATGAAAAATTTTTCTTTACTATTTTTTAAATGATAATTTTTTGAGGTATACATGAATGCAAACCAATGTAAGATATGGTCCTAACACATAAAATTATCTGTTTAATGTAATAAGAATTTACACTTAATTTCTTCATATATAATGTATTCACTGGAAAACAAACACAGAGCTGTCCAAACAACAAAGAAATGTTTTTCTTTGTTGTTTGTTGTGGGGTTAAGATGATCAATTTTTTATTAGAACCTGATATTTGTAAATTTTTTTCATTTGTCATATTAGAAATTGATTTAATTCAAAATTTTCATCTAACATGAGCTGCTTTTTTAAAAACTGCGTTCTTAAAATGTAAGGAATGTAAATGAACTTCAGGATCATACAAAATATTTTTTCCTTTTCCAAATTTGCCTATATCTTATACCTTTTGGGAGACATAAGTCTGTTTGGAAAATTATGAAACTGAGTTGCCCATATATCGAGATTCAACTGTATTGGAACACCACAGTGAAGCGAAAAATTATTAAATTTTAGATGAGTCGCATTTTTTACACATCTGCTTCACTTTCGTACCTATTTTGAGGACATGTTTCGCAAATCTTCGTTTGCATCTACGGCTCTTGTGCGACTGAAGCTAGATCCAGCGGTGTGGGTAATTCTGGGGTTGTTGCTGCCATCTGTTGATTTAGTGATGAACTGAAATGTGGGATTCTCTTCTAGCGGGATTTCAAAGTTCATTAGTTGGTTTTTATGTTTTTCTATGTATATCCTCTCCCATATGACGAGTTCACTATGTTTTTGTACGTATTTTAGTAATTCTGTGCTATCTTCAATTTCATGATTTTCAGACCAGAAATGAGCTGCTATTGCGGACTTATCAATATTTTTGTATCTTAAGTGCCTGAAGTGTTCTTTCTTTCTAGTGCCTATGTTCCTTTTTGTCCTTCCTATGTAAATTTTTTCACAGTCTTTACACTTAATTTTGTAAATGCCTGACTTTTCCTCTGGTTTTATCTTATCAGTATTATTACTGTGAAGTAGGTTTTTAATGTTGTAATTGTTTTTTGGTGCCAATGTTATATTGTATTTCTTGAATATTTTTTGGAACTTTTTTGTGGCCCAGGGGTGGTAAGTAAATTTAGCAAATCTAGTTTCTTGTTTTATTGGTGTGAGAGCTGTGATCTGTTTTAATTTCTTTTGAAGTTTGAATAATTTTAGTTTTTTATCTACAAGGTTTTTTCCATATCCATTTTTAATTGCAGTTTTTAAGATTTGATGGTATTCGTTTTGATATTCTTGCTGGCTGAGAGGTAGATTTACTAATCTGTGTGTCAGACTGTTGATGGTTGCATGTTTGTGTGGAATTGGGTTGAAACTATTTGCTTTGATGTAATTATCTGTGTGTGTTGCTTTTCTATGAATGCCAAATTCTAGTTTTTCATTGCCTTTTTTGATTTTAAGGTCTAAAAAAGGTAGAGTACAGTCCTCTTCAGTTTCTACTGTGAATTGTATGCTGGGTTCTTGCAGGTTGAGTAGTTTCAAAGCATCATCTATTAGTTTGTAGGGCACTATTGCAAAGATGTCGTCTACGTATCTGTACCATGTTTTAAACATATGAGGGAAGGCTTTAGTAATATGTGTTTCGAAAAAGCTCATGTATAGATTGGCCAAAAATGGTGATAGCGGGCTTCCCATAGCTAGTCCTGAAATTTGTTTGTAATATTTTCCATCGAAGACAAAATAATTTTGATGTATACATAATTCAGTCATTGCCACATATTCTTCTATTGCATTGGCATCCAGGTTTATAGAATTTAGCCATTTTTTCAGTTGAATCAAAAGTTTGTCTAATGGAATGCTAGGGAAGAGGGAGCGGACATCAAAGGATACTAAAGTGTCATGAGGTTTTAGTTTAAGATTTTGAATTTTTTCTGCCAGGTCTAAAGAGTTTTTTATACTCAGAGTATGGAATTGTGGAAAGGACTGAAATTTTTTGGTTAGCCATTTTGCCAGAAGGTAAGTAGGAGTGTTTATATTATTTACAATGGGTCTCATGGGTATGTTGGGTTTGTGTATTTTAGGCAAACCATATATTCTTGCAAGGGTAGGGTTGTCTGGTTTGATAGTTTTTTGTTCTGTAGTTGTTAAAATTTTACTATTAATGATGGTTTTTTGTACATCTTTTATGCATCGGTTGAGTGGATTAGAATCTATTTCCTGGAATTCTTTTTGTTGTAGTAACTCTAACATTTTTTCTTTGTATGTAGCTGTATCTAAGATTACTATTTTGTTCCCTTTATCAGCCCTTGAGAAGATTGATGTCCGCTCCCTCTTCCCTAGCATTCCATTAGACAAACTTTTGATTCAACTGAAAAAATGGCTAAATTCTATAAACCTGGATGCCAATGCAATAGAAGAATATGTGGCAATGACTGAATTATGTATACATCAAAATTATTTTGTCTTCGATGGAAAATATTACAAACAAATTTCAGGACTAGCTATGGGAAGCCCGCTATCACCATTTTTGGCCAATCTATACATGAGCTTTTTCGAAACACATATTACTAAAGCCTTCCCTCATATGTTTAAAACATGGTACAGATACGTAGACGACATCTTTGCAATAGTGCCCTACAAACTAATAGATGATGCTTTGAAACTACTCAACCTGCAAGAACCCAGCATACAATTCACAGTAGAAACTGAAGAGGACTGTACTCTACCTTTTTTAGACCTTAAAATCAAAAAAGGCAATGAAAAACTAGAATTTGGCATTCATAGAAAAGCAACACACACAGATAATTACATCAAAGCAAATAGTTTCAACCCAATTCCACACAAACATGCAACCATCAACAGTCTGACACACAGATTAGTAAATCTACCTCTCAGCCAGCAAGAATATCAAAACGAATACCATCAAATCTTAAAAACTGCAATTAAAAATGGATATGGAAAAAACCTTGTAGATAAAAAACTAAAATTATTCAAACTTCAAAAGAAATTAAAACAGATCACAGCTCTCACACCAATAAAACAAGAAACTAGATTTGCTAAATTTACTTACCACCCCTGGGCCACAAAAAAGTTCCAAAAAATATTCAAGAAATACAATATAACATTGGCACCAAAAAACAATTACAACATTAAAAACCTACTTCACAGTAATAATACTGATAAGATAAAACCAGAGGAAAAGTCAGGCATTTACAAAATTAAGTGTAAAGACTGTGAAAAAATTTACATAGGAAGGACAAAAAGGAACATAGGCACTAGAAAGAAAGAACACTTCAGGCACTTAAGATACAAAAATATTGATAAGTCCGCAATAGCAGCTCATTTCTGGTCTGAAAATCATGAAATTGAAGATAGCACAGAATTACTAAAATACGTACAAAAACATAGTGAACTCGTCATATGGGAGAGGATATACATAGAAAAACATAAAAACCAACTAATGAACTTTGAAATCCCGCTAGAAGAGAATCCCACATTTCAGTTCATCACTAAATCAACAGATGGCAGCAACAACCCCAGAATTACCCACACCGCTGGATCTAGCTTCAGTCGCACAAGAGCCGTAGATGCAAACGAAGATTTGCGAAACATGTCCTCAAAATAGGTACGAAAGTGAAGCAGATGTGTAAAAAATGCGACTCATCTAAAATTTAATAAATGAGTTGCCCATGTTTTTTACTTTTTCCATCACTATGCACTATGCAGAGGTATTACTTTAAATACTGTCAATAACAATAACGATAAAACATATTACCAGTTGTATGTACAGCAATAGCTGTCTTGTAATCCCCAAAGCTTCCTGCAACACAACATGCACACTAGTGATGTGTGATGCAGGTATTATTTAGCTTATTTAGCAATAAGTGTGATGGTGTATAAAAATAATCTTATCACTGCATTTTAAGGACTTTCCATATACCAAGCTGGGTACAATTGTACTCAAGTTGTCATTTTCAAGTTATTACTTGTAATTGACGAATGCTAAATATTTGAGCTACGGTTACATTATCAACAAGATGTTCCCAAGTGTTGTGCTATAGTCAGAAAAAGAAAAAAGTAAGTATTACTTAATTACGCTTCTGAGAAATATATTAGGTACGTTTTCACCCAGTTTGGTAATGTGTATCACTATTTTAAAAAGATATTTATTCTCAATTTTATTTTTAGTATTTTCTTCAGATTGTTGATGTTATTTCAGTATTGACAATTGCTTGTTTTGTCAACAATGGAAGTGTTATATTTTATTTTTCTATTTCAACAATACATTTACTACATTTTTACAATTCAGATTGCATGGCTTAGTTTAGTACTGATTTGGTAGCAGTAAGGAGTGTTATTTCTTATCAAGGGGAGATATGTGTAAGTGAAAATGCTATAACATAAATATAAATTGGAAAATGAAAGGGATTTGGAGGAAGCAATAAATATTGTGCTTGGTGATAATGGTGGCAAAGAACAAAAGTACAAAGTGACTGAAACAGTAGATTATATTGAAGAAATTGGAGAAGTGGATGATATTTTGACTTATGCTCAAGAAATCAAGAAAAAGGTGCGATATAGGTGTTTATGTTACATGTGCAAGGAACATTCTGACAGCAAAATTGTGACAGTATGTAAGTCTTATTTTGAAAAGAAAAGTGACTGATCTGCTTATTCTTGAAAGCCTCTTATATTAATATGTTCACTTGTTATGAATGATTGGAAGAATTTATTACCAGTGACATCAAAATTAATCGGAAAAACTATTTGTAGTCAGTTTATTGACACTTCATCACTTACGATTTTATATTATTGAGGGACTAGTTTCGGAAGCCACTGCCTCCATTTTCAACCTCTGTCCAACTATCATCTGTTGTGTCTGCTCTCCTCTGAAAACGTAAATGACGAAGTGTCAATAAACTGACTACAAATAGTTTTTCTGATTAATTTTGACATCACTGTTACTAAACTCCTCCAATCACACATAAGAAGTTCATAGTTCCTCCACCAGAGAGAGGAGAGCAGATAACAACAGACACTAGTTGGACGGAGGTTGAAAATGGAGGCAGTGGCTTCTGAAACTAGTCCCTCAATAATATAAAAACATTAGTGACGTAGTGTCAATAAACCAATTACAAATAGTTTTTCCGATGTTCACTTGTGTTCAATAAAACTTCAGCTGGAGTTAGAGAAATAAAAATAATGTGTGAATGAATGGATGAATGAATGAATGAATGAATAAATGAATGAATGAATGTATCTTTATTTCCATTTTACATAATTTACAATATTTTACAATATTTCTTTTGTCTACCTCATTCTAAGTACAAATTGTCATCTAGCCATTCCTACCCCCTTAGCCCCCAGGTTGCCTGGCTTCCTGGCTTTTGGCTCACCTCAGAGTGCCCTCTCTCTTCTTCATCATTAAATAAAAATATTTCTTTGGGTACATTTGTATCCAGCTTGGTAATCTGCATATATTCTACAGCTTGGTATTCAGACGGTTAAGGAGAGTAGTTAACTCTTAGAAGTAGTTTGGAAAAATAGTGATCTAATGGATTAATTGTTAGATAATTACTTTACAGAATAAATATTAGCGTGGCAATCATTGTCACTGCAGTGCATGGCTACCAGCCGCTGGGTTAATACTTACCTGACAGGCTATCTGGGACTGGTTGCAGTTAATGGCTGGTCTACTTCATAAAAATAGTCATCTATGCTGCTTTTCTCACTCCAGAGGATTCCTTTTGACTGTTTCAAGCAGGGTTCTTTACTAAAACACTGCTTTTGTACTCAAGGCCTATATATGTTAACCAGGGCTGATGGATGTTTGAGGATACTACAGAGTAAACAGTTGATATCGGTAGAGTTTTATAGAGTTTAGTGGATAATTCCAAGTGTGGTTCAAACACAAGTTGTGACTCAGCAGTTCATTTGTTTTCCAGTTTTATGGATCACTGTATTTTGTTTTGAGTATATGCAACTGTGTCTGTTGGAATGTTTGCATGTTTGCATTAAGTGCTTAAGTGATAAATGGATTTAGTAGCAACAGGTGTTGTCATTTGTTACTCTGGTGCCAGGAGTGGGATATAAAAGCTGAGATGGGGGAAAAACTATCATGGCCAACATGCGTCTCCAACTGACTTGCATTTTGCTCTTAACCATTTTGCTCAATGGTTAAGAACAACCGGATGGAGACTGAGAGATTCATGGTTCAAATGCTGGCTATGGCACTAAATTTTTCAGTCTGACTCTACCTTTCCAAACGCTGGCCTACACACAGCTGATGTTAAACAACAATTAATTTGCAACAACAATGATTTCTGCAATGGAGAAGATAGTCAAAAAGGAATTATGCAATGGTAAAGATGGAGGTAAATTTAGAATCTGATGTGGAAAAGATAGAAGATGAAGGCATAGCTTGCATGAAGAAAATATGAAAGAGTTCAGCAGAAAAGTAAAGGACCTTGGCCAATACTTAAACTCCTAGACGATATATCAAGATTTAACTGTATTGGAACACCACAGTGAAGCGAAAAATTATTAATTTTTAGATGAGTCGTATTTATTACACATCTGCTTCAATTTCATACCTATTTTGAGGACATGTTTCGCAAATCTTCGTTTGCATCTACGGCTCTTATGCGACTAAAGCTTGATCCAGCGGTGTGGGTAATTCTGGGGTTGCTGCTGCCATCTGTTGATTTAGTGATGAACTTAAATGTGGGATTCTCTTCTGGCGGGATTTCAAAGTTCATTAGTTGGTTTTTATGTTTTTCTATGTATATCCTCTCCCATATGACGAGTTCACTATGTTTTTGTACGTATTTTAGTAATTCTGTGTTATCTTCAATTTCATGATTTTCAGACCAGAAATGAGCTGCTATTGCGCACTTATCAATATTTTTGTACCTTAAGTGCCTGAAGTGTTCTTTCTTTCTAGTGCCTATGTTTCTTTTTGTCCTTCCTATGTAAATTTTTTCACAGTCTTTACACTTAATTTTGTAAATGCCTGACTTTTCCTCTGGTTTTATCTTATCAGTATACTGTATACCTACTGTGAAGTAGGTTTTTAATGTTGTAATTGTTTTTTGGTGCCAATGTTATATTGTATTTCTTGAATATTTTTTGGAACTTTTTTGTGGCCCAGGGGTGGTAAGTAAATTTAGCAAATCTAATTTCTTGTTTTATTGGTGTGAGAGCTGTGATCTGTTTTAATCTCTTTTGAAGTTTGAATGAATTTAGTTTTTTATCTACAAGGTTTTTTCCATATCCATTTTTAATTGCAGTTTTTAAGATTTGATGGTATTCGTTTTGATATTCTTGCTGGCTGAGAGGTAGATTTACTAATCTGTGTGTGAGACTGTTGATGGTTGCCTAGACGATGTTGGAAAATGTCTCAGCATCCTGGAAGGTAGAGTCAGTGGTAGCACCAAGGGTTTAAAAGCCATGGTGGAAGAAATGTTTAGCAGAAGAGTTAAAGACTTGAAGGTCGAGACATCAGGATACAACACAACATCCGCGCACATCCAGCCATCGTAGTAGACGGAACGTCAAACTTTCAAACCCTTCCACCGACAATTCTTCACCTCTGTCCACCCGATGCCGCACAATTATTAGCCAGGCTCTGGGAACGGGGCTGAAGTTTTGATTGTGATCCCGACGTCAGTAGTGTCCAGAGATATCTGGGAGACCCTGAAAACCAGTTGCTGCTTATCGTAGCCAGCTCAAGTTAAGGCTGCAACAGCCATGCAAGAAAAGCTGGTGAACCTCCCACCTATGTTGTAGGAAGCTCTCTACTCCTTTGTCAATGGGGTGCGTGATTCCAGATACATCAGTGTCTGATTCTTGGCGATTACAAGAACATCCACGTAGTGCTGATAACCACGTTGATGATAGAGGCAGTCAAGATAGTTAATGCTTTCACATGGAAGACCTGGAGTATTCAGTACGTCTAGAACTTAGGATCAGCTTAGGGGTATTGATGAATATTTTCAAATGGTGTTGAGAATGTGGCCGGCAAGGACACCAAGTGATGGACTATCCACACCGAGTCGAAAAGCAGCGGGTGTAGACGGGATAGCACAGGCCTGTGGAGGGAGCAGCTAGCATGGCAAGATTCACATTGGAGCCACTTTCAAACTCCTCAAGTGAAGCTGTGTGCTTTGGACAGAAGAATGTATGACGTCGCTGCGAACAGCTGAATATAAATGCTGTGCTGGATATTAATGGACACAGGTGCAGCTGTAGCAGCAATCAGATCTGACATGCAGAGAGTTGCTGTCAATCATCTGGATTGGACCTGTCAGCTAATAATGGTTCTGGACACTGTCTGTAGAGAAAGAAATTGTTGGAGTTGACTATGGGGTAGAGCGTTTTAAATATGAGGATGTTCATACGTGGTGGCTGAGGATGCGAAAGTGGGACTGGTTGCCTTCAGGAGCTATGAGGCAATGGTCGATGGTGTTTCTCCAGAACTCCAACAATACATCCGGTACTGCAGGGTAATTCTTGCAAAGAATGTGGTTGACTGTGCATGAAGCAAGGTTATGAAGGCAGATCATGGAACCTCATGATGTGTGAGAGACGGTCTGTCAACACAACCAAGTGGCGAGTGACAGATGAAGACCCTTACGACCAGAAAGACAACAACTGAGGCTTAAGAAGGGTGGCATATGCTGCCTTAAGCTTCAACAAACTGGAAAGGACTGTACTGCATGGTGAAGAGAATCAACAATGTGTTCTACCACATCTAGATGCTGATCAGAGCGAAGATGCTAGTGATATATTCAAACTATGTGGACTGGCTACACCGATATGATCCTGCCAATTGACAACATTGTTAAAAAATAAAATATTTATTTTATTCATCTTTAAAATACCATTTACTTGGAATTAAATATTGGAGCATGTAATAAAGATGGGTGGGAAGAATTGTACTGTAGGGGTGAGGAAGATTCTTTTTTAATCTTATTTTGCATTAAACTTTACTTGATATTAAGGATGTATCTGATGTTAACTTGATGTAAACCGCACTACAAGTATTATTAATGCTTATTTTGAAGCTTTTTGTCAGTGAATTTATACATAATTAGTTATTTAGGAGTAGGATAAAACTAATTCACAGAAATTTATTTAGTTCTCCTGAACACATTTCAAGAACTATTGTTTCCATCTTCAGCTATTGAGCTACTGCTTGATTTGAATAGGTAGAGTTAATTTGAAAAATACATTGCCATAGCTGGGATTTGAAGCACAAATCTCCTGGTCTCCATCCGGTTGCTCTTAACCATTGAGTTACTATGGCCAAAATGCCAGAATGACACAATTTTCCGACTGAATCATATTTTCCTGGTTCAAATCCCGGCTATGGCATTGCATTTTTCAATTTGACTCTACCTATGCAAATCATCACCTATCAATGGCTAGTACGGAAGAATGAATAATTTCCAATAATTTCCATTTCTACTGCTTGATGCTCAAAGGAGTTTCTAAATACTGACTGTCGATAATAAGTATATCAATCAATGAAATTATTTATTAGGTTGTTTGAATGCTTGATATCTGAACATACAATGGAGGGGGAACACCTCACACACTGTAACCTATGCAAAATTTATTGCAGCTATCAGGAAAAGATGATGAAGTAGAGCAGGCAGCCTCAAGTCAATGCACTGTGATGTCATACCCTTCTGCCCGAAGCCTGAGCATGTGCAAGTGGGTGGAAATGAAGGTTGAGTGTTCACCTCGGTAGCGTAGATGGTAGCGTGTCTGTCTCTCATCCAAGAGGTCCCGAGTTCGAATCTTGGTCAGGGTGAGTTACCTGGATTAGGTTTTTACGGGGTTTTCCCTTATTCTTCAAGGCAAATGTCGGGTAACTCTATGGACCCTGGACTGATTTGAGCATAATTTCATCCAATTCATTCACCGTCCGATATGACTTAATGTTGGAGAATGTAAATTGGAAAGAAAAAAAGAAAAAAAAAACAACAACAACAGAGATAGAAACATAGCCAGTGGCGGAGTAACTGTAATATATCCAATATCAGAACCTTAGAACGTTGCCATTCCTATATGAGGATCAGTTGATATGTCCTGAGCCTCACTCATATATGGTGCCACTGGGCCACTTTGACTGATAGCATCATATAGTTTAACTCTAGACTAACTTCTATCCACAGTTACAGGTCAATAGTTTTTTCGGTTTTGAATGACAGGTGTAGAGATTTCACGAAAATTGAGTATTTGGAAAAATGGGCAGTGAATAAATACTTCCATTTGAAAGGCTTAACGCCTAAAGAAATAAAGGAGGAACTGGACAGTACACTGAAAGACTCTGCCCCTTCATATACATTGATTAAAAGGTGGGTTGCAGAGTTTAAAATGAGATGTATGAGCACTAGTGATGAGCCTCGTTCTGGACGTCCTTTGGAAGTCACAATTCCAGAGATCATTGAAAAAATTCATTGATTAGTACTGGAAGACAGCAGATTAAAGTTATTTGAGATAGCAGAGGTTCTAAACAGATCAAAAGATTGTGCAGGTAATATTTTAAGTAATGTTTTGGGCTTTCACAAGGTCGCAAAGTTGCAAAGAAAAACTGTTTCTATTAAGAATTTGGAGATCTACCATAAAAATCCCAGTGAATTTTTGAAACGGCTTATTACCATGGATGAAACTTGGATACATCACTACACTCCAGAAAGTAAATCACACTCAAAACAGTGGATTGTGCCAGGTGAACTAACTCCAAAGAAAGCAAAGTCAATTTTGTGAGCTAAGAAGGTTACGGCAAGTGTTTCCTGGGATGCACAGGGAATTATTTTTATTCATTACTTGGAAAAGTGTAAAAGTATCACTGGTGACTACTATGCAAGCTTACTGCAACATTTGAGTGATGAGATGAAAAGAAATGGGCCTCATTTGGCAAAGAAAAAGAACTTGTTTCTTCACGACAATGCTTCGGCCCATTGTTTAGTCATTGCGATGGGAAAAATGTATCAGCCTTTCTGGAGATTATGTTCACAAATAAAGAACAAAATTGTTTAAAGTTTTTGTTTTTCTTTTAATTGTGAGACCTGGGACTTATCAGCCGACCCTCATACTTCATAAGGTGCCAGTGCGCTCTAGTTACACATGTCTGCTGCTGCTGCATTCAAATAATCAACTGTAACCAATGCCTGCTTGCTAGCACAGATATGCTGACCTTGTCTACTGCCCATATTTTCATGGGTTAAGGCTGCCTGAAGTAGAAGAACAATGAAGCTACAAGAAGACGGCCAGAGAGATACACCATCTATGACATCTGTCTGTATTGCTATACACTATGAAACCTAGAAATGCACCTGAAAGGTGAGAAGGAAACAGAAATCAGGGAAAGGAAGTTGTACTAGATGAAAAATCATTTCACTTAACAATCCAGAAAATCCATCAGTGGTCACAGAGAGCAATTAACGGGAACCAAACCAGGACCTTCTAATGCAACCCTTTCTGTCATCTTGCTCTAAGGCATCTGTAGGAACTTACTAAGACTGTCAATGTTAGGATATCCAAAAATGTAAGAACTGCCATGAACAACAAACATCCACCAAGAAGAGATCAATCGCTGAAATTCAAAAGTAATGATTTGTGAAACATTTAAAACCTAAATACAGTAAAACTTTGTTAACTCGGACCTCTTTTTAACCCAGGCATCTGGATAACCCGTACCAGAAAAAAATTATGTTGTTTAGTACAGTAAATGAAGACTTAATATAATTTTGAGTCGAACTAATACTCAATGCTCCACTTATTGCTAGTATTTACCTAGAACGTGTTTCGTTAGGATCTTCCTAACATCATCAGTTGTTGTCGACTAATGGAGGTAGGTTTGGTGAACTCATTGGAGGTGATAGTGCGTCTCTGTGGGTACCTTGATGAACTTGAAGTTTGGGTTTTCTTCAAAGGTAGTGTCAAAATTAAACAATTTTCTTTCATATTTCTTTAAGAAGATTTTTTTTCCACGTGGTTAATGCAGCTGGACCTTGGACACTTTTTAATAAGTGGATTTCTCGTTCTATATCATGATTTTCCTTTCAAAAATGGTACGCTACCACCGATTTATCTATTTCTTTGTTCCTGATGTTCCTAAAGCCTAATGTTCATTAAGCCTACTGTTCAAGTTAGGAACATCAGGAACAAAGAAATAGATAAATCGATGGTAGTGTACCATTTTTGGAAGGAGAATCATGATATAGAATGAGAAATCCACTTATTAAAAAGTGTCCAAGGTCCAACTGCATTAACCACGTGGAAAAACATCTTCATAAAGAAATATGAAAGAAAATTGTTTAATTTTGACACTACCTTTGAAGAAAACCCAAACTTCAAGTTCATCAAGGTACCGACAGAGATGCATCTATCGCCTCATGAGTTCACCAAACCAACGTCCATTAGTCGACAACAGCTGATGATGTTAGGAAGATCCTAACGAAATGCGTTCTAGGTAAACACTAGCAATAAGTAGAGCACTGAGTATTAGTTCGACTCAAAATTATATTAATTTTTTTGCTTCATTATATCATAGTCCTTACACATTGGAAAATGAAGACTTGCTTACAGTAGGTACAGGTACATTACTTGAATTCTCTTGCCTTCAGGTGAATTCATTGCACTCACCCCACCTGCTTGGGACCAGATTAGAAGAGAAGCCCATATAAAATCATGAACAAAGTTGTGGCCTGGTGTGTGTGACTTGCCAGTAAATAAGACTGAAGAAGAAAAAATAAGTATGGAAGAAGATTTTATAGACATTTTTAAAAATATTGATGGTTGTCACAATGTTGATGAAAAATACATTGACAATTGACAGTGACGGAACTTATTACAAAGGAAGACATTATTGCATCATACATTATTACTGAAAATGAAAATGAAGAGTATTCAGATTCAGACAGTGTTCATGAACCAGTTGTGGTTGTGCTCCACACACAAGCAGTAATAAACCTAGAGAATCTGATGCTTTATTTCAAGAGTCAAGCCGAAACATTACCAAATGAACTTCGAATGTTGAAGTGGATGTGAGATCGCACTGCTGGTAAGTAAATCACTAAACTGAGACAGCAGAAGCTCACTGCCTTTTTTACTACCAACTAATTTGTAGCTATATTGTGTACAGTGCAAATACATAGGTTGTTACAGTACATACTTTATATGTGCTTTTAGGTGAAAGTGTACCAATAGTAACTTATAAACTCCATTAAAATATTTCGGCGATTTACATGTTTTTTAAGTTTTTCCATCGTTCTCTGGATAACCCAGATTTTCGTCAACTTGGATCGACCCTGGTCTCAGTTGATCTGGATAAATTTGGTTCTACTGTAAAATATGCGAACTAAATCACCAATTTAAGTTAATTGATGGAAATAAATTATTTCTTCACACTAGCCATATATAGGCTAAGGATTTTGATAGAGTCAGCATGAACAATTCAATGCCATGGCCAGGATTTGAACCACAGATTTCCTGGTTGCCGTCCAGTCGCTCTTACCCATTGAGCTACCATGATCAACGTGCTGTCCTGACATTAAATTCTCCAACTGACTCATGTATATATATATTCCGGTAAACCACTAGGGGCTTCGTATCCGAGATACACCGTTTGTGGCGACTTACTATCATAAGTACTTGAGTCCTAGGCTTTATCATTAAACTCTTATTATTTTAGTTAATTGATGGAAATTAATCATTTCTTCACACTAGCCATATATAGGCTAAGGTTTTTCATGTTGGCTATCTATAAATGAACCAACTTCAAGATATCTACAATATATTTTACTGAACTATTTCAGGCTTTCAGATTCATTAATGTATTTACTTTTGCTTACCAAAGTGATGGAAGGATGAGGTTCGGAGTGATTACGGGACAAATGTAAAAGGTTCTCTGGAAAAAAGGATGCCTAATATGTTTCACACTGCAAAGAAAGAAAAAAAGTATGTTATCTCTTGCATTGAAAAATACAAAATGATCATAAAAAATTTATTCCAAGAGTAAATGCTTTACTACAATAATGACATTATGTGTCGTTTATCACAGACAATTTAATATGAAAAAGCAGAATTATAACAATTACTATTTCTCTCAACTCTAAGAAAATACATTGCTGGTGTCCTAGCTTATAATAAATATGTTAAATTACAGATAAAGTGTCTAAATAGAGAATAGAGACATTTTCTATGAGATTACATTAGAATGAGAAATGTCTAAGTCACATGTGGTTTCCTACATCCTATAGTTAGCAACTACTCTAATAGTTAAACAGAAAATATAATTTCTTATGTCCTAACAGTGATGAAGCATGAATGTTGACTATAGAGTTGGATACAATGCAATCTTAAGCAGATTCATATACCTTAACCAGTACAAGCAAAATACACAGAGCTATCTCTCATTGCTAATTTCTGTCATTTGTGTTTCATTTCCACTGAATACAATGACAGAAAAGTCTTCTTCAAACAATCTAGAAACATCAAGCCAAGAGAATCACAAATGCAACTACACAGCTATAATTTGTGTATATCCATTATTTCTTTGTCAACATCCATCATTCTACTTCCTTAACCATTCCCATCTTCAGGTTTCTCAGAATCCCCCATTATGAATGAAAGCAGCAGAGAAAATGGCTGATATTAACGTACAATCAGCATAAGATGTTTTTATGGGAAAACCTACACTTTAATACAAGACTGTTTAAAGCCAAAAGCTGTTGCAAAAATAAGGATGATTGTGACATTTCTTTCTTTCCAAAGCTTGTTTCAATATAACCAAATTGTTGTCCCTTTTTAACTATACTAGCAGGTGATCAAATGTGATGATCAAGTTTCATATTCACTCATTTAAGATTTAGTTACAGTTGCTTTATTTTCCTATACATTTCCTTGATTATTTATTTCTGATCAGTTGAAACTGCTCCAGTCATGTTCTACAACTGGACTGGACGTTGCTATGGAGGGGATTTGGCACAGATTCGGTCTATTGTACCTATGGTCCCAAGTGGGGCATCCCCAGGAGGCGTTGAAATGATAATGGAGATGAAATGGAGGGTCAGAAAATTCAGGGGATGCAATTAACGTACCCAGATTTTGCCTGGCGACCCAGGAAACCTGCTGTAAAAAGCCGTAGGTCAGGTATGCCAGCCATGGGAATCAAACCCAGAGCTTCCTATGTGGGCCACAGACAAAACAGCCTGAGTCATCTTGCTTGGTTCTTCTACATTTACTTTTCACAAATATGAAACATAAAAAGTGAATCGAGAAAATATTGACACAGTACTTCACTCACACTGTTTTTCACTGTTTTTCAAGAGCTATTGATCCCATTATCAGCTGAGTCTCGACTGGTGTAGCTGATGATGGGAGTAACAGCTCTTGAAACATGACCTGTGGAAAACAGTGTGAGTGAAGTAATGTGTCATGTGTCAATATTTTCTTGATTCACTTTTATTTTAACTTGTGCTTCTCTTTCTCCACACTTTTGTCAATTTTTATACTTTTGATGAAACATAATCCCTTAATTACACAGAAAATGAAGCTAGTTACAGTGGAGTAATAAATATTACACAAATAAAAATATTTATTAATTAATGTCCACTTATTTAAGAAGTTGATGTTAATACTTCTTTCTTCTTTTTTAAAAAATCAGTATCACGAACATTTACTCGCATTGTCAGTTAACACACTTCATCGTCTTGTTTACTTCGTCATCAAGGATACTATGTTTTTTCGTATTACTAAAAACTGAAGACGAAACAAACCTAAAAACAAAATCAATTGCCGGTATGTCAAAATTCCTTACGTGATTTTTATTTTTTAATGAAAAAATAAATTTGTGTAATGAATTTTGACATACCGGCAATTGATTCTGTTTTTAGGTTTGTTTCATCTTCAAATTTTAGTAATACGAAAAAACATAGTATCCTTGACGAAATAAATAAGACGACAAAGTGTGTTAACTGACAATGCGAGTAAATGTTCGTGATATTGATTTTTTAAAAAAGAAGAAAGAAGTATTAACATCAACTTCTTAAGATAAGTGGACATTAATTACCAAATATTTTTATTTGTGTAATAATCTCTTAATATTCAACACCGCAGTTACATTTCAATTTGACAAAAAAAAAAAAAAAAAAAAAAAAGTAGGTAGACTTCAGAATTGCAGAGAAATTTAACTATTGTATTTTGTTATTCACGAAAAAGTTTTATCAAGATAGTTATTCTACAGTATCTTCATTTTTCAACATGTAATATGCTTTCATTGAAATTTACAAGTACCACATTAGGGTGAACTTTTACACATCCACACCAATTTCTGTAGTAAACTAGGCGAGGGAATCAAATTTACATCAGCGACCTCTCCCAAATGTGAATGTCGTCCTAATGTAAGAAAAATAGAATTTATAATAACTGTACACTTAAATAAATAAACAACAGTAAAGTGTGTTGATTGAAGTTGTGGGCAAATGTCCATGAAATCAATGTTTTAAAAAGGAGATAGAAGTATTAACATCAACTTCTTAAGATAAGTGGACATTAAATAGCAAATATTTTTATTTGTATAATATTTATTACTCCACTATAACTAGCTTGATTTTCTGTGTAAACAGTAAAGTGTTATGAAATGTTACTCCTATTGGTGCAACAGCCCAAAAATGCCATGATGCATCTATCAAAAGACAATCGCCTTTTTTGCATTACAAAATGATGTAATCCACTCACCCACCTAAGGCCTCTTTTGGATAGCTTTAAAGATTTGAGAGTGGTTAGTTTTGATTAAATACCTCCTCAATTGATCCCCAGGGTCCTCATACATTTCTGTGCACCCTTCTTTAAATCTCCAAGCATGAGAAAAATTCCCTGCAGTATTATCCTGGAATTAAATTTATATATCCATTTAATCAATCTATTTTTAAATGTTGTTATAAATATCTGTTGACAGTAACGGGTGCTCAGTTCTCTCTGTGGGAATATGAAGGAACCCTCCGACCTTTAGTTCTCTTGGGCTCTTTTTTTGGACATAAAAGGAGATGTCTCAAAGAAACCTGAAGCACTAAAAATGACATATTATCTGCACAGAACAAGCCACAATTCTAGCCCTTACTGCAAAATCAGTGTAAATATTACACAACCACCATTGCTGTAACGAAATGCAGGACTTGGGCTGCTGTTCTCTTACATTCTTACTTGCATGTCTACAAATCTAATAATGCACTGCTTTCTACCACTGGACACAGTTTATTCTTTAACATTCTTTACTTTCAAAACCAGTTATATTTGCCACTCACCTAATTAGCACAACAGATACACAAAGGGAGAATAGAATACGCAGCATATAAACAGAATGTATGCTTTTTGTATGTCACGGAGGATTAATATATGCTGCTGCTCCTTAAACAAATTTTTAACATTTAGTTTATCAAACTTATTTGCATTCAATTTTTTTAACTTTTAGTTCTTATGAGGAAATTAACTGCTGCATTTTTTTTATTTATTAACAATGCAAATAATTATCATTTAACTGTAATATTATCAACATGTACAATTGCAAAACTTTCTTTCCGTATGATATAAAATACCCATAGTAGTAAAAATATTAGTTATTAACTGCCTCTAGCATAAAAAATAATAAAAATTTTATTAAAAATAATTTTAAGGAAAATGAAGGACTACATTTCAATAAAATATACTCAATCTTTTCTCATCTCTCTATTAAGTAATTCCACGATAACTCACGTGACATTTTGTATAAAACAGCAAAAACGTTATTTCTTCTGGAGCATTAAATGCTACTAAAGAAATATTTCCCTAAACATCATATGGACAGACTAACATACATGATACTATAAGTTCTATTTTTGATACTTTTACAAAAATTCCATGTTTTATTTCAGTAATGGACGTTGCACTGAACGGATACAAAATTTACTTCAGGTGAATAAAATAATGATTTCTAGGAGTTTCACAGTTTTATTTGAAAGGTCTACTGTGGAAAATAATATGGTATAGGTACTGTTTAAAAAATCTTAGATTATAACAAACATTTGCAAACAATGAGGTAAGTAACAGCAACTGGTGTTTAACAAAATGTAATTTTGGACGGTATGAAAAATAAGTCATTACTCTTTGCTAGCCATCAATTTTAATTAATTTTCTGAGATTATATGTTCGGGCATAAGCTCAGAAAACTTCACCTTTATTCCTGCATGTACCATTTTCTAATGTTGCTACAAATATTTCACAAATAGGCAAATACACCCGTAGGGTTTAGTCAATGGTAGCATTTTCTATTCCTTGGAAACTTTAAATGTTATTCATACATATTTTTTTCATTTTTTAAAAATTCTTTTGTAATGTTTATTTTAAATGAAGTCTTCATTGAACATGTAATATGTAGTAAATTGTTCTACAAGTATAAGGAAAACATATGTGATATGAGAAGACAAAAATCTACTGCCAACATCATATTCAGTTACAATTGCTGCACAAAGAAGAATCATAACGTGGATGCTCAACTTTAGTGGTTGTTCAAACAGCAGAAGTTGCAAACTATTAAGAACAGTTCAATATGAAGTTCATAACTATGCTGATTGTAAAAGTATCCTTAAGGGACAATGATAAATGTGAAGTTCAGGTTAGAGCAATAGCAAACTACAGAACATGATCATAAAAAAAAAAAAAAAAAATATTCCTATGGATATAGGTATAACTGAAAGGGTTAAAAGGATTTTGAAATGTAGATTTAGCACGGGGCAGTGCCATGGCCAAGCGGTTGAAACCTCTCACCAAGGCAGCACAGGTTCCATCCCAGCTGACTCTATGTGGGATCTACATGGAAAAACCAGGAAACTTTTTTCCAGACTCCGGTTTCTGATGCCATTCATTTCCCCAACTGCTCCATCATCACCTTTCTTTTCATCTGCTTTGCCCTCATGTCATATCATCCCCTTTTTGACTTTTATACCAGAATTAGGGCTGATCACCCATTCTGACTACTCTTTCTAATCCAGATGTTGTTTGGTCGTTGATAGGCATTTGGCTCCAGGCACCCAGCTATAAGTCCTGAAGGATCAGTTTGAAGGAGAGGTGGACCTGTTCAGTGAGAGTTGAGTGTAGGCAATTATTTTATTGTAATTTATTTTACTATGTAAGTTTTGAACAAATTCAGCCAACATTGTTCATAAGTGACATTAAGTCCTTCAGTCAAGGAGGTTAAACAGAGAAATAAGAAAAGTAAGACATAGCAAGGGCATCTAGAATTCAGAACTCTTTTCTTCCTACTTTTTATCTTTCTTCTTCATCTGGTTTCTCTAATTTTCTTCCAATCATTTTCCTACCAATGAGAATGAGCCCTGCATTCATCTTTGTAAGTAAAACTAGGTAACAAATTAAACGTTTTTACAATTTGCATCTACTTTTAGATGGAGTTCAATAATATAAACATATAAATACTCTAATTTAAGTTAATTGGGAGTCGATTAATAACACAAAACAACACTCACTTTTAAATTTTCCCGGAACCGGTTTCTGAGGTCTTCCCTCTATCTTCAGCCGGATTTAAAAGTGAGTGTTGTTTTGTGTTATTAATCGACTCCCAATTAACTTAATTTATACAACAACACTGTTTTCAACACTTCCAGAAAAAGATTTATATAAATACTCTTTTCCATGTCCATAAAATATAAATTTTATTACTGTATCAAGTACACTTCCCTGAAATTCCTTATGCTGTGCATGTATTTGTACGTTAAACTCCCTGCTACATAACCATAAAGTGGAATGGATATACTCATATGTATTTCTCTGCACACCCATTGTTAAATGTTATAGAAAACTATAATTCTTTTATAGTCTTAAATGCCCCTAATTGCAATCATTATGCAATATCCTCTTAAATAAGCAGCATTATACCAGTTTTATTTTCTGTCATTTCAAATCCTCAATTTCTACTACAAACAAGTTCGCATACATCCTGATTATATGCAGCACAAAAGTGAAAATGTTTTTGATTATTTACAACATACCTATACTATGTTAGTTACATAATGGTGTTAAAATTCTACCAGCATTCATTCTCAAACAGACAAATAACAGTTCATTCATGCTGAACATTTGTGACATGATCATGATGTGGTATCTCAACAACATGAGATTTGTCACTGACTTTTAACAAAGTTGATAAATATATCTTTGTCAGTTTTTAATATCAGGTGTTCTTTAACTTCTTTTTTAAGTAGACATCTACTTCGCAGCAAGAAGGGAAGCTGCATATTACTAAATATGGGGAAAAAATATTTAACTTTAAAAATAGCTTTCTAAGAAAAGGAGTGAACAACAGACAAAGATGATAAAGAGAAAAAGCTACCAGAATAATCAGTAAAATCAAAAGAGAAGACAATATGAGGTTTGTAACACTGTTCAAGGGATTATTTACGCTCTGGCAAATAGTGTCATTCCTTTAATTAACAACAAAATGCAATGTGCTATTAAGAACATGTTAGTGACCAATTTTTCTGATGCTTGCTGACACCACCATAAGGTTTTAAAAGGCTGCAATTTTGTAGTTAATAACATGCTATGCACACACATTTTCTTGAGTTCTCAACTTCTTAAAACCACAAGCGGTGCAGGACTACAAAACTAATGTGAGACTTCAGCAGTATCTTCCAATATCAGCTTATCTAAAGGAGGGCTTTACAGGAGAAACCGAATGTCTGAAGTGCTCAAACCTTCTTCTTACTTGTTACCTGAACTATGAACAAGCATATCAACTGCTTTGTATCAGTGACAATTATTATGTATGTTGAAGGCTTTCGGAATTTACTGGTTTTTCAGATGTTGCTGTCCACCAACACAAAGTAAGTCCCTGAAACGAATGTGCCACCCTTACACAGTGGAACAAGGACAGCAAATGGGTATGGCATAGAATGCATGCTACACAAGAAGAAGAACCGTTAAAAGAAAATGTGCCCTATTCACTCTGTACACTTAAACTGACAAGATTCATTCACAAAAATAGAAGTCGTAGAATGTTTTTGAATGGTCTGTAACTGAACTGACATGGGGTGTCAAACTTCCGAGGAAAGGTGTAGGAACCGTCTCAAACCCTCCTGCCTCTCATTCCCTGGAGACTTTCTTTCCTGTGGTATACTATACACAATAATCACATTGATGCTGCAGACAACCATAGACTCCAGGTGGATAAAAGCAATTTTGACAGAAGGCTGAAAGAATAGCAATTGAGGGAGAGTGTTTCATAGCTTTTGGGTATGCAGATATTTCTGCACAAATTAATAAACCTTTCTTTGTCTTCATTTTGATTTTTTATTACTTTCTTGTTTGTATATGTTTTATTGCTTCTCATACAATCAAAATTTTGGTATATAAATACATCCAGATGTTACTAGAATTCTTCAAGTTTATTGCAATAGTTGAATCAACTCAGTTTTCACTGATGATGTCCTTCACATCATCTTTGGAATATTGTTGTCACTCTATTCACTACACTACTTTCTTTTATAGACAACATTTTCTATTGTGAAAACTTTCCAAAAGTTGGTAGCTCCAAAGGTTGTGGTACTCTATGCCCATTTTCTTTCTACAGGCCTCAAGAAAATGTAATGCAAAGCTTTCAAAGTACTAACTACTTTTGACTTTTCATTACTGGTAATTTTTAAAGGTGAGTTTGAATTAGAAACACTAAATATCACTAACTAAAATGGTATCCAAATGCTGAAATTTTCTGAAAGTTGCCCATTTTATAATAGTGATTCTGTAGCTATTAATTAATAAAGTATGGTTAAAGAATATTTATAAGATATCTGCCAGTATCTTTATAAATGACTTCTTGAAACTCAATATGAGAAGCACAAATTGCAATGTTTGCCCAATAACCCTGAAAACAGTGTTTAAATTTGTGAAGCGATTTTCCATGAGGTGAAAAGAAAAGTCCCTGCATATCTTATTAAAATACTTAAAACTAAGAATAAGTAGAAAATGTTATATGTTTGATCCTCCTTCAAAGTCATATATATAAAATATATGAAACATTAACCACAGATGTGGTTGTGACTATTTTATAAATGGACTGCAATTGCTTCCTCAACTGCTTATGCAGTAATCCATATGCAATCTTTGGCATTCCCTTCAATTCAGCACCTATGCCTTGCCTGGTTTGTTCATATGGAGCCAGCTACGTAGCCTTTACTCTGCCGCAGGTTTGTTCTTCTGTGAACGGATCCTAAACCTGGGTAGCGTGCACCACGTAGCTGGTGCGACGGGTCACCTCGGCTCTCGTCTTCCAGTTGTGTCTGTCCAGCCTGTGGGCATCACTATGGGAACGATCTGAAATCACATTTGATTATTTTTTTAGTGAATATCAAATCAATGTCTCCTTAGTCTAATGCACCCATAGCAAAAAGTTACACTGTAATCTGCTTCTGTGTAACAAAGGTTACATTAATGTTATGTTTGCTGAGATTATAACTGATGAGTGGCATAATAACAATGCATGCCTGTGTGTGTGCATGCATATGTGTGTGTTTTTTTAAATAGATTAACAGCATGCCTTATTACATGTAACATTACATGCTTTACATTCTTCTGTATTCAAGTTATTTCTTGGTTTGGTCATAGTTTATATCCTTGTGTGTGTGCGTGTGCGTGTGCGTGTGCGTGTGCGTGTGTGTGTGTGTGTGTGTGTGTGTGTGGACTGCTTTAAGAAATCTTAAGGTGAATAATTCTTCTATTCAAACAAAATTATCTATCAATTACCCTGTAAGCTTATATCTGGTCTCGCAAGTGATTCTCCGCAGTGAGAGGAATGCACTAACACACTCACATCAGCTAGGATGGCAATGGTCAACATATAGACTTCACTTCACAAGCACAACAACACAATATTAACTTCACTTTACAAAAGCACCCTTCTCATTGTGGTATTCAAGTGATAGGAGGAAGGAAGGACGATCTCTAAGTGCACAAAGGTCAATGCTTGCTCTCCATACTTATGCTGCTAACTTAACCACATCCATATGTGTCCGAGTATACTGAGGAGACTCATTTGACACACTTGTTATAAAAATATAGAAAATCATTTAACTTTAACTCTTACTTCTTGTACCCTTTTCATTTATGTAAATCAATATAATAAAGCATTACTTGAAATGTTAATTAAAGTGTGTAATTTTTTGTAAGGGTTTGTTTATTACTTTCTTAATCATTAAGAAATAATGCAAATATTAGTAATTTTTGGCAAATTTGTGATCAGATCTTTTTGTTTTTAATTCTAAATGGAAAATGAATTTTATAAAATACAGTTACCTAAAATATTTTTCTTTATTGTAAAACAGTTTATTTCTGAGCAAGTGTTTGTCTATTTCCAGTGCAGAGATGCAAATTTCCTATTTATCATGTTTGACTTGTTAACAGAAAGAATAATTCACCATTTATTACAAATTCATATCTATATCCCTTGCACTATTTATATAAAAAGGAATTTTTCTAACCACATTTCGTTATTCAGTTTAAACCTTTGCCTTGAAATAGTTTCAAATCAAGCAATGCACACATACATACCCCTGCACATACATAATACAGACACATATCCACAGATACAGAAATTTTCAAATGTTTCTTTAGAAAACACTTTAAACTGGGAAAGCGTAAACTTATAATAACATTTTTGAAACAGTTAATGATATGAAAAAAGTTATCTAATACATTCTAACAAGTTTTGCAATTATATGTATACAATTTACTTTTATATTAATATAATTCTGAGTCGAACTAGTGCTCAAAATTATATTAATTTTGTGCTTCATTGTACTCATAGGAATAGTCCTTACTCATAGGAATTACTTCATATATTCATGTCTCTGTTTGCCTCAGGTTTTAAAGGGGTTATAAAATGAGGTAGGAAAATAACCAAAAAGGAACAAGATAATTTATTACTTCCCAGTTTTATTAAATTTCAATATGATTAAAGAGAGCTTCTTTAAAGACTATTCATACAAAATTCAAGGCATACATTTTATTTGTAGGCTAATTTCATAACATATAGAACTTAAATAAAAATATTTACACCACTGTTTAAAATAAATAAACTTAGTGTAAATTGCTTTTTGGGAAGGCATGAATTTTATGAAAATATTTATGTTGCACCCTTGAGGGATTTTGGACTTAAATATACAATTTTATACTTATCTGACTTCTGTTTTCGAGTTATGTTATTCCCTCTCTCTCTTGTCCATGCACACATATTTGAGTAACTTTGAATATTTGAAAGTAATGAGTCAGTAATTCAAACACAAACATCACTTAAAATATCCTTATTTGGACATGTTTCGGAGAACGGTTTGTCCCCATCGTCAGCAGTTATCCAACTGGTTGGATCCGTGGTTTCCTGAAGTGAGCTGGTTGTCTGTGGTGGCATCTGTTAACTGTGAGATGAACTTCCAAAGAGTTTTCAGGCGGCAATTCAAAATTTAAAGTATACTGTTTGTTTTTTATAATTAGCAACTTTTCCCAAACATCGAGTTCGGCTGCATTACTGGCTGGCTTTAATAGTTTTATGTTTGGTACAATTTCATGATTGGTAGACCAGAAATGGTGGGCTATTGCTGATTTTTCTATTTGTTTGTATTTCACACATCTCATATGTTCCTATAATCTAATATGTAAACTTCTTTTGGTTTTTCCCATGTAGAACTTATTGCAGTCTGAGCAGTTGATTTTGTATATACCTGATTTCCTGTTTTCAGGTACCGGGTTCTTCAGGTTGTTGCATAATAAGTTTTTTAAACTGAATTTATTTATTGGGGCTAGGGTGATGTACTTCTTGAATATCTTGTTGAATTTATGATGCACTCTGGGATGATATGTGAATTTCCTGAACTGTGTCTCGGTTTTTGATTCTGTTAATTTTGTGGTATCCAATATGTGTTTCTGTTTCTTGAATTTCCAAATTTTCTTTTCTATTAATTGTTTACTGTATCCATTAATTGCAGCTATGCTAATCATGTGGTTATATTCTTTGTTGTATTCATTCTGTTTCAATGGGATGTTGACTAGTCTATGTGCTAAGCTGTTCAAAACTGCATGTTTGTGGGGTGTAGGGTTGTAGCTCTTGTTCTTGATGTAATTATCTGTTTGTGTTGGCTTCCCGTTGGCTCATTACTTTCAAATGTTAAATACATCACTGTTTCTAACCTTTTGCTTCAAATAATATTAACTTTGAATATATTTATGGAGAAATATTAATATCAAATTTCTGAGGGAAAAATTATATTTTCTATAAGTACTACATAAATTCTAGTCTACACATTACCTCCAACTTTGGTTTCCTTCTCCAATATGTAGTTATTTTGTTCAATATTTTTATTAACCTCCACTGTGATTCATTGTACACAGATACAGTCTATTGTTCAATAGAAGGGGCAAGGCTTCAGTTTAAGATCACTTGTTCTATTTTTGACATCATAGGGAATATTCAATCAAGTTGCATGACTCATTATGCACTTTTTTTTAAAGTATACCAAGCATTTGAAGTAGATGTAATTGTTCATAAATATTGGATAGTAACTGTCATTATCTTGCAAGCCACATAACTGGCCAAGTCAGTAATTCCTATTAATTCTACTTTTATATAAGTGCTTAAAAACGAACATAAACTAATACATAACAATAACACGTGTAATTTTCTCACCGAAGAATCCAGTGCTGAATCTGGTTGCATGGAAAAGAAGTAAGCATTTAATGAAAATTATTGTTACAAGGATTCATGCATATGAATGCTACAATTATATCATTCTTTAATGCATGTTCTAATATTATAACTAATTTTTTTACATAGTATGTATCATCTCTTTGATGAACAAAACATTATTAATCCAAAACAGTACTTCAAATTCAAGCAAAAGAAATCCTAAGAGTGTAATTTCTAAGGGTAATCTGCTAAAGGTGATCCGGTAAATTAACATGTAAATACATAATGAATGTTTGTTTTTATAGCAATGAAATGCTTAATAATAAAAGTTCTCACCTGGGTAAAATTTTGACAGTTATACTTTAGATAAATGTGAAAATATTAGGTTACATGAATGCGAAAATCACTTCTAACCTCTGCTTACAGAATGCATCTGTGAAATGTTGAATACAACAATCAGTAATTCATAATGTAGTTCCCAGATATCACAGAAAGGCAAAACATGTGGAACAGTTGAAATTATGATACGTTTTGGATACAGATCAATGAAATGATGATATCTCAGTATCAAGTATTTCAGCACATCAACTAGCCGAATTGAGGTCACAAGAGATCATCTCAACTATAAATGGGATATCTCTGCAGCATCAAGTCTATATCAAATCTTTGTTTTATTGTTATTTGTGCATATAAAACCTCTTTGCCAACAGCCAGTATGTAACAAAATTTGTATTAAGTAAAACCTCTTTAACCTGATTTCCAGATAACCTGGATCAGTTTTGGGGGAAAAAAAAAAATGTTTAGCATAGTAAACGAACACTTGTTTCACAGACAATAAATTACTATTCTCGAATTGTTTTACCAGTGGGCAAATTCATTGCACTCACCGCACCTGCTTGGGACCAGTTTGGAAAAGTCATAGAAAAAGTTGTGACTTGCTAGAAAACAAGATTGAAGAAGAAGAAAGAATAAGTGTGGTAGAAGATTTTATTAACTTTTTAAAAATATCGATGGTTGTTTTAATTTTGATGAAAAAGACACTGACAATTGGTTGGAAATCAACAGTGATGGAGGTTATAAATTGATTACAGAGGAAGGTATTATTTCATCATGCAGTGTTTCTGAAAATGAAAATGAAGAGGATTCAGACAGTGTTGATAACCAGCTGTGGCTATTACTGCTCAAGCAGTAACAAACATAGAGAAATTCATGCTTTATTTTGAGAGTCAAGCCAAAAAATTGCCAAATTAACTTCTGATGTCAAAGTGGATGCGAGATCACGCACCTCGTAAGTGATACACTAAACGGAGACAGCAGAAGCTCGCTGCCTATTTTACTACTGACTAGTTTGTAACTATATTGTGTACAGTGCAAATACACAAATTATTACAGTACATACAATGTCTGGGTTTAGATCAAAGTGTTACAATAATAATTTCTAAGCTCTTTTATTTGGATAATGTTGTAACATTATATTTAATATAAAAAGATATTTGGATAATGTTGTAACATTTTTTTTTTTTACAGTTTTTCCATCATTCTCCGGATAATCCAGATTTTAATTAACTTGGATTGGCCTTGGTCCCAGTTGATCCAGGTAAACAAGTTCTACTGTATAAACTGAGCTAAAAGAAAAGGGTGGCTGGCCCCATAGCATCTGCCTGCCATGCTAAGGCTCCCTGGTTCGATTCCCAGCTGAGAGTGGGAATGTTTCTCCAACCATGATGATTTCCCATCTTCCTCCGAGCCTGGAAGTATGAATGAGAGTGCAAATGTGTGCATGATCTAATGATACAACCCAATGTTTACGAGTTAACACCATCAATATGTTCCAAAGAAAATGGCTGTTGATATGACCACTGCAGTTAAAGGCAGGGTATAAATGGAGCAAAAAAAAGGGCTAAAGACATGAGTCAAAATATTACCCAGTTTTCTTTGTCATCAAAACTCCCACTCTACACCTGAGAGTTGGACACTCTGAGGTTAACCTTTATCCCTAACCTGTTGTAGTATTTTCTGGCTTGTTAAAATATTGCTGCCTTCAAAACAATGTGAGCATTTAAGACTACATCATATCTTTTATTCACTGAATGAATATACTATTGCAATGACTTGCATTCATAGAAATATCTGTAAATCAATGATTACTCATATCCTCTTACCTCTGTATCGTGTTAGTGGTGATGTTTCATTGATTACAGAATAGCGATCAGCTGCTAGTTTAGGATTGAACAGATGAGTGCTACGGAATGATCCCACAGGAGTCAGCACAGAGCGAGAGCTACAAAAAGATGGAGTTGCAGTTCCACCATTGCAGTGAACTCTATCCATTAGTTCATTCTGTGGTGGAGCTGAAAGAAAACAAAACAGCTTTATTACTAAATAATGTAACTATAATGGGATTCAAAATACAACACTGTGGCAAAAAAGGATGTCAATTTTATCCTGAGTTGATTGTGATTTTTATGCAAGAAGTTTGATGAGAAGAATCTAAAATAAAGATTAAAGGGAGTTCATATGGTTCCATTATGACTGATTGAGGTGATCACCTGAAAAACAGAGAATTGAACTGAGCAAAATCCTGTTGTTCTGACTTTCAAAGAAACAATTGTACCACCTCTCACAGTCACTGTACTTTTCATGTACCAAGCTATGTAAATATTCTTAAATTATTATCATTAATCTTTAAAATAAGAATCCCCAATGCAAATGCCACATTCATACAACTTTATACAATATAGCGGGCCAGAGAAATCTCAATGAAAACCAAACTTGGCATTTTTTGAACAAATGTTACAACAGTACTGTTATATGGTTGTGAAACCTGGAAAGTTACTTCAGAGATAACTTATAAACTACAGGTATTCATGAATAGATGCCTACAGAGAATAAAACACATTTTCTGGTCAAAAGTAATTTCAAATGAAGATATTTGGAAAAAAACAAAAGAAGAACCCATAGGCATACAAATAAAGCATAGGAAGTGGAATTAGATTGGATTGCTGCGGAAGCAGCAGAATGCAGTGGAGAGAAGGACTCTGTTTTGGAACTTCCAAGGACAATAAAAGAGAGGTAGACCCAGGAAGTCGTGGAGATGCAGTGTGATGGAGGATGCAAGACAAGAAGGGAAGACCTTTAGAGAATTCAAGACCCTGGGTCAAAATAGTATATGCTGGCACTGCTTTGTCGAAGCCTTATGATGCCCGCCTCAGTAGCATGGTGGTAGTATGCCTCACGTTCAAGAGGTCCCGAGTTCGAATCTCGATAAATTTGAGTTACCTGGATAAGGTTCTTTCCGGGGTTTTCCCTTATCCTGAAATACGAATGTCAGGTAACTCTAAGCTCTATGGACCCTGGGCTCATTTGAGCATCATACAAGTATAATAGAAACTTTTTATTACTTTTAGATAAATCTAATGTTTGGTGAACCCAAAAGGTACATTTCAAAAATTGTTCCCACATGTAAATTATCAAGCCAATTACTATAAGTATTTAAGAAGTTACATAATTTTTCTTTAATATTATTTGTGTGTGCAAACTGGTTACAATGAGGAAGTATACTTCCAACTGCATTCCAAGCATAAGGAAGAAGCACAAACTTGTGTACTCTTAAACCGTTTACTTATCTTTTAATTTTTACTCACACGTAGAAAACGTACATCTAATTCACAGAAAGACAGAGAGATTAGAAGAGATGATAGAGCAGGAGAGAGTGAAAGAATAAAAGAGAGAATTGAAAGAGATGGGAAAAGCAGAATGAGAATAACAATTTTTGCAAATATGAGCAAAGCTCCAGATCGTGCTAGTATAAGTTAAAAGGTCTACAAGTTCTACCTGCAGACATGAAGAAGACGTCACTGTTGAGACGGTAACTTGTGGGTCGACCTCTGAATGTAGCAGGCACTGAAGGGGGAGGAGTCTCCAAGTGCATGTCACAGCTATTGATGTCTATGTCTGTCAATACTGCAACACAAAAATAACATCAATGTAGCACTAACAGTATTAAATATTTCATACAACCTTATGTTTCTTACTACTAATGTCAAGGTTTAAGTTTGGTGGTTTGGAATAGACATCACACTATTAAAACTATTAAAAAATGTTACAAAGCTATAGATCTCTACCTCAAGGTCTGTCAGCTACACAGTAAATGAAGAGTAGGTAGGTATCTTGTCAGTTTATTGCTAATCTCATAGATGATAGATTTACCTGTAGAATTTCATATGTAATGAAAACTTAATCACTACTGCAGTCCTGACACCTTAAAACAGTAATTCAATTTGCATCTGTTAAAATCAGTTTGGTTCCAAAAAATACCAGTTTTTCTTTTAAATTTATCGACACTCATTAATTGCTGTGTTCTCATGGTCCCATGTGATATGCATGAAAGATCCCTTAATTTTATTCAGAAGCCTCTTCACACTTGAGGTTCTTTAATGTGCCTTAAATTTATGACATCAAACCACTGGCTTTATTTTCCTTCCAAAAGAACATGCTAAGGACTTTTAGGCTCACAAAAATCCATTGCTTTCCACCAGGTTTGAACCTGCAACCTTGGGTATCCCTAAAAATATATTATATGTTGAGTATAATTTTGAAGTTTGTCAAAAATATGCAACTGGTACAGATGTTTACTAGAAACAACTAAAATGAGTTCATGAAGTTTTGATATAGAGATACCTTAAATTATTTAATTAAAATAAGGCTTCCTTGTAGCAGGGCAAGACTTCATACTACTTGGGTAACCTTGATCAAAAAGCAAATTAAGGAATTGGAAGAATTCAAAATGCTATCACAGCCAGCATACAATCCTGAACTTCTGATTAGTATCTGTAGTGTACCTTTGTACACACAAATTGAAGCCAGTCAAATTGGTATGCAGGAACTTGAAAGTTCCTTTGTCAAGTAAAAGTTGATCTTAACAATGATAAGAAGCATCCGTACGTTTTGTCCACAACTGAGGTGTACATCTTCAGTGACGCGATCGAAGTTTCTTCAGAGAAGGTTTCGCTGTGTTTGAAATAATTCTTTGTAATATTGACTCTGACCATGAAAGCTTACGTTCTCTCATATTGTCTGTGTTGTTGTTGTTTTCTGCTGCTTCTCTCCAGTGGTGGAATGATGAACTTTGTTATCAAATTATCGATTGGTTGAAAATAGAAGAAACAGCTTCCGAAACTAGTCCCTCAAAAAATAAAAATGTAAGTGATGGAGTGTTAAAAACAGACTAAAAATAGTTTTTTAAATTAATTTGGACGTTGCTGTTACTAAATTGATCCAGACATGCACCTGAACCCTGTGCTGATTACATCTTTCCTTTACGAGGCGTGTGCCTCAGTTGTTTTGTGTTTCCCTTTTTCTTCATGTGAGCGCGTGAAGGTTGCTTTGGTTCCTCTCTCGGACAGCTCTCCGGGCTGACGAGACAAGGCAGTCGGGGCTCTCCTTTCATAGCGCGCGCATGGCGATTTATAACTGTCTTAGCTCCCGGGTGCAGTTCAAAATCATGTAATAGCAGGTGTTAGAGTGAAGTTATAATGTGTACAAAGTTTAACTTTCGAGGAAGTTTAAGTTAAGTGTAATTGTGCAAGTAAGCTGTCAGTGTGAATAAGAGATTTATTAAAGTTTTTAAATTATCAAAGTAAGTTGTATAATTGTATCTTAGCCTCCAGGTACGGTTCAACCCTCAAGCTTAACAAGCTAATGGCTCTGCCATTACATTTTTATATAATAAATATATACTTAAAGCAATCAAAACAAAATGTTGTTTAGTTAGAAACATTGAAGGGACAAATGCTCCCTTTTGCTCCCTCTAAATTAGCCTACGTTAGAAATTATTAAGCAAGTTATTCAAAACTACCCAAACATAACTAAGTTTACAGAATTAGATATCCTCCAAGTACCTTGTATACAGCTCTAGAATCAGTATTTTCACACAGACAGAAATACTTTTAAATAAACTTGCAACCATGAAACAAGAAGTGATAACCACATTGTATTGTATTCTTTATTCACCGTTTGAAAAACATTTTTACATTTTCATGGCTTCGTCAAGTTGATATACAATTTAATAAAATGATAAATATACAATTTACTAAAATACATTTAAAATTAAGATTGCTGATTTGGTTAGAGATTCAAACTAATAACTGTACATTACATGTCTAGGAATTTAGTCACTGAATAAAACGAGTTATGTAATAGGAATGACCCAAGCAGTTTTTTAAATACTTTATTATCTTTGATAATTTTTATATTTGTTGGTAATTTGTTGTATAGTTTTATACCATTGTGGAGTGCTAAATTAGTTCTATATTGTTGAATGTGTAAGTTTTCCCTATGTCTTGTTTGATAATCATGTAACTGACTGTTTTTGATTAATGTATATTTGTGTTGGTGAACATAGTAAATTACTTCTAGCATGTATATACAGGCTACAGGCATAATCTTTAATTTTTTGATAACTCTCTGCAAGATGTTCTACTTGTCTTGCCCATCATTATTCTTACTGCGCGCTTCTGCATTTTGGAAACCTCTTCCCATTTGGTTGCAAACACCCCAGAAGATTATTCCATATCGAATATGGCTATGGACTTGTGCAAAACATACAGTCCTTAGAACCTGTGGGCTTGTGCTGTTTTTTAGTGCATTTATGATGTAACATCCCATGCTAAGTTTTTTGGTTAGTTTGTTTATATGTGCTTCCCATTTTAGATCTTCACTTATCAGTATTCCCAGAAACTGTGATTTCCCTTGATACTTTATCATCTCTCCCTCTAGTTTTATTGGTGGGTTTGTTGTGTCACTTCTATTTTGGTTCATATGAAAACTCATACCCACTGTTTTATCTGTATTTACTAAAAGTCTGTTGGATTTAAACCAGGATTCTAGTTTTGTTGTATTATTGTCTATTTCTTCTTGAAGTTCCGTGTCACATTTTGCTTTTACCAGTATGTTTGTATCATCTGCAAATAATATTACCTCTGCATTTTGGACATTTAGTGGCATATCATTTATGTATAGTAAAAAGAGAAGTGGGCCTAGAATTGATCCCTCAGGTACCCCATGCTCCACTTTTTTAAGTGTTAACTTACATTTCACTATTTTACACTGTTGTTTATTTACTTGGCTAATTTCTACTATCTGAGTTCTATGAGATATATATGATTCAAACATGTATATGCTATCCCCCTTAATCCATATATACTTAATTTTTCGAGCAATATTTTGTGGTTTATTACGTCATATGCTTTTGTGAGGTCCATAAATAGTCCTACTGCCTTATGTTTCTTCTCTAATACCTCTATTATTTGCGTTAATACAGAGTAAACAGCTGTTTCTGTTGATCTTTTGTGTCTAAACCCATATTGGGAGTCTGTTAAAATGTTGTTTTTCTCTATGAAGCTAATGATTCTATTGTACATGAGTTTTTCTAAAATTTTTGAAAAAACTGATAACATTGATACTGGTCTGTAATTTTGAATATCATGTGTCGGTCTTTTTTTATACAGTGGCTTAACTTAAGCTACCTTAAGTTTTTCTGGAAATACCCCTGTCTCAAAAGATGCATTATACACATGCAATAAAGGTTCTGATATTTCTTCTATGCACTCTTTCACTATGTAATCAGGTATATCATCTGCCCCTGATGAAAACTTATTTTTTAGTCCCTTTGTTACTCTTTTTATCTCTTCTATACTTATTGGCCTAATAAAAAATGAATTTATGCATATCTGTATTTTGTTACTGTAACTGTGTTGACCATTTAGTAACCCATATTTGTTATTCAAGATTTTGTTTGCTATTTCCGTGAAATGTCTATTAAATAGTTCTGCCACCTGTACTGGGTATTTTATTTTATTACCATTTTCTATTAGTTCCAGTTGGGTTTCCTTTTGGTTTGTTTTACCAGTTTCCTTCTTTATCACTTGCCACATTGCCTTATTTTTATTTACCGACCCTCATATATATCTATCATTCTCTAGTTTTTCTGCTGCCCTAATGACTTTCCTATACATCTTCCTATAAGTATTTATATACTCTCTTGTTTCATTTGACGCACCTCCCCGTTTTTCTACCTCACTTAAAAACCTTAATCTCTTTGATGATATCTTAATCCCTTTAGTTACCCAGTTATTTTTACCTCTGTATCTTACAATACTCTTTTTTATCGGAAACACAATTTCAAAGTTTTGTAGAAAAGTATGAATTAGCTTAGTAAATTTTGAATCCACTATATTTTCTGTGTATACCTCGTTCCAGTGTTCCCTTCTTAGTAGACATTTGAAATTGTCTAAATTGGTTTCATTGTAGCACCATTTAGTGGTCTTTATATTGTCTTGTTTAGGTTTATTTAATGTGGTTGTTAGTATTTGTGCCTTGTGGTCAGATAACCCTGTTTCAATTACTTGAGATTGTTTTAAATATTCCATATTTGTTACTATCACATCAAGAAGTGACTCAGAATATTTTGATATTCTGGTGGGGGTTTGAACTGTATTTTTCATATTATATATTCTACATAAATTTTGTACTTCCATTCCCTTTAGATTATTTTGTAATAAATTAATATTTCAGTCCCCACAGACAACTACATTTTTGTATTTTGAGGTTAACTCTCTGAGAAGCTGCTCTAGATTGTTAATGAATATATTGAAATCACTGTCTGGAGTTCTGTATATACATCCTATTACCATTTCGCCCACAGGTACCTCTATCACTGATAGTTCGAAATGCTTTTCTACCCTTAAGTTTTGTACACGCTTTACATCTTTTCCCTCCAGACCCTCTTTTACAAATATTCCCGACACTCCATGCATGCTTGTACTTCTGCAGAATACTGAAGGCAGTTTAAAATTTTCTATTTTTACACATTCTGCACTGTGTTTGTTTAGCCAGTGTTCTGTTATGCAGAGAATATCTATCTCCTTTAAATCTGAATCTAGCAACACATCTAATTCAGCTACTTTATTAAATAAACATTCTCTTGGGTTCTCACACACTTACCAGAAGTTAAACAGTATGCTACATGCATAATAAATATAAGATACGCTGGACAATGTCACAATATATTAGTCAACAGGTGCCAGTTTCAGAAGTTGAATAAAATACAACACAATCTGACTGAAAGTCCTTATCCTAGAAAATTACATTCTGTTAATGTTGTTGCAAAGCATACATAAGTTGGGTTTGTTCTAACTGAAAATAATTTAATAACATTTCTGGTCTAGAGTGTTTAGCAGTGGCTTCAGAGAACATGGAAATTAGCTTTGAATGGGTAAGTAGTGAGTATAATGTAGGACATGATCCAGCAAACAGTGATCAACACTTTATGTGTGCTTTATCAGTTTAATAGCAGTTACGGGCTACTACATCATCAGCAATTGAGCAAGCTTTGAAACTATGTTTATGAATGTGTGTGATTTGGTATCTTACCAAAAGCTATATTGACACCATCTTACAAGCATTGTTTATGTGCATGAAGAGCCAATTACAGAAGCTTGAGTTAGACTACATATGTAACACTCATTATTAAATTCACTTTATCGACAGAATGATTTGTTAGAGGTTTTCCTTTCCATCAGCAACTTTCTTTTTACTTACGTGAAAGCCTTTGTTCATGTCGAGGTGGACGTGGTCGGAGCCACTGCTCCTGCTCCTCCTCTTCCTCATCTCTTAACTTGGACACTGCTTTCCTCTGCTGGGCAGCTTCCTGCAGCGGTAGATCTGGCACAGAATCTGAGAGATGTTGCAAACCGGCTGTAAAACAGAAAAACACACTCTTTGAGAGTCAAAATCAACTTCCAATTTTTTCCCCATTTAATTTACAAAAGCTATGAGATAACAAACATGTGTAAAAGTTTGCATAATTATGCAACAGCAGTCATAAATTTCCTAACCAAACAATGGTAGTCTGCTTCAGTACATTAGGTGTTTACACTTTTAACAGTGAAATTAAATAATTTTGAGCTATAAATTGAATTTTTGTGCAGACTACTTTGGAAATTGCACTCTGAAGAAGAATCTAGTGAAAATATTAACATTTAATAACAAAATAACGAGTGGCCTGGTGTACGCCAAACTACCACATACTTAAAATAAAAGTGAATCGAGACATTGCAAAGTGTCACTATCTTCTTGATTCACTTTTATTTTAACTTGTGCTTCACTGTCTATATGCTTCTTACAGTTTTTATATTTTACCACATACTTGCAAAGATTCACCTTCCCTATCCTTACATTCTCAGTGCAGTAACTATTATCCACCACCTTCATTCATGATAGCAGCTGCAGCTGGTAAATTATACACTGTCAGACAAGATACTCCTTGGATTTGCAGCCTTTCAAATGCAAATGATGGAAAACTGAGCATGAGAAGCAAATCTACTTATTCCTAAGTACATTATGACCTGCAAATAGCCCTTAGAAGAACATTGTATGTTTAGTATTTACTTATCAAATAAAGTTACAGTAAGTTTTATTTAATATTCAAATTTAGGATCATACCTATTTTGTGTCTTGCTAAAAGCCACTCCTCTAAGGAGCTGTTAATGGAATCTGTGTTGCTGCGCTGCCAGCTAGGATCGTGTGAACTACGTAGAGCTCTTCGTCGCTCCTTACTTGCCAGCATACATTCCTGTGATTCAAATTAAACAAATGGTAAGTCATGAAACTTGTTTATTATGCTATGATTATGTCAGCAAATGCTTAGAAAATTTTTAGTTTTAGTAAATAATGCTCACCATGAAAGCTTTAAGTCTTACAAATAATCAGTTTTACAAATGTGATTAATCTTAATATTTCAAATAAGTTTACAAATATGTACAAAATAATAAAAGAACATAACACAAGATAAGTCAACTATGCATAAGGACAATTATTATATTTCAAATATTCATCTACTGGAGAAAAGCCTTTAGCTGGATTTAAATGTATTAAGATTTTAAATTGAAAGGAAAAATATGTTTTTATATTGGAAAGTAAAACTCCATTTTTGCATAAACCAGTTATAATGGGGGTTAAGTGAAAGTTCCGATTATTTATTGTAAAATATGTATAAACCTTTTCATATATTAAACAATACATCTATTTTTCTTTATAAACAAAGATATTTTTTAATATATAAGCACCTACCAAAAAAAATACCAATTTTTGAAATTATGGTTTACATGCATGGTTTCATTTTATTTAATACATACTTCCTTAGTTCCTTGAGAACTTCCACAAAATATTATGCCATATTTTATTAAAGAATGTGCATATATCTGCTTAATAAACTGTTGAAACTATCTGAAGGCCGACAGTTTCCCTTAAAATCCCTAAGGGATATATGTTCTCACTTCGTTTAAGATATAAGTTTTCCATTTTAAATTATTCAGTATCCACAAGCCTAAAAGTTTTTTTTTTTTTTTTTTTTCTCTGTTTTAACAAAATTTATTCTTCATCTAATTTTACAAGGTAATTTTATTAGTAATTTTGTACTATCTGTAGTATGAAAATTAAGATAAATTGTTTTATGAGTGTTTAGAACCAAGTTATTATCTTTTATCAACTTCACATACGATTTAGTGATTTCCCTTTGTGTTATTTTTTGATATTAGTGAATTATTATCATATGCAAATAATACAAATTATGGGTTTGAATATTATCAGTTAAATAATATATAAAGCAATAATGGGCCTAAAACAGAACCTTTGGGTACTCCATATTATATATCCTGTACATTGGAATGAGCCATTGAATCTATTCAAATTAGAATGTTGAAATGAAAGCACTGTTATCCGTTTTGTCAGATAAGATGTTAACCAACTTTAAGCTGTTCTTCTGCTACATTATAAGAAAACAACATTCAAATAGTTTTCACAAAGAAAAATCGGGTGGAGATTGATAGGAATTACCAACATTTAGGGCATGTGAGAGCAAAATAGAGTTTAAAAATGATTAACTTATGAAAAAGCTTGTTTGATAAATATTGCATTTTTTCTGTGATAAAATTTTCTTTATTTCTCATGGTTTCCCTAAAACAAAAAATTATGCAAAATTCAGTTAAAGGTGCTTGATTGACATTTGACAGTCACTTGTCTTTAAAATATCTTTAACATATGGTACATTAATCAAACTGTTATAGCCTTTTTTTGGGGGAAGTAGAAAAATGTAACAGTTCTGCGTACAAAGTTTAGTTTGGGTTGAGGGAGATTTTCTTGGGAATCTCTGTGTACATTCTTGAAAGATTAACATGAATACCAAGAATTAAGTTAACTAATTCTCTCTCTTTCTGATGATCCTAATGAATGTATTTATTCATGGAAGCTCAAAACATATTTCCGATGAAATCTAATATTAAAATTTTGAGTGAAGTACACTTCTCACACTATGTGGTTGTAAAGAGAAAACAGAAATGTTCTGACAGAAGCTTTTAGTACATTAAGTTTTATTAAAGTAGTTGTTACTTACTTCAAGTAGTTCAAACCAATCTTCAAGTCCATCCGCAGCCCTAAGCAGCACACGACCATCCCTGGCAAGTACTAGAGCCACTGTACTGTAACTCTTTTTGTTGATCCATTCCACACGCTCCACTTCCACCAACTTCACCTGAACAAATGTGACATAGTTACTCAGCAAGTATGTAATGATAATACTATATTCAGAGCAATTGCTACTACATTATGCATATTGGATTCAAGAGCCAAATTTCACAATGTGAGTTTACTATGATTCCTTATTGCTTAAAGCTTTTATTTGCTTATTTTATTATCAAGCCCCTTCCCCATAAAAACTTGTCCCATTTTTGTGGTCGCCTTAAATAAAATTTAATTACTTAAAAGTTACAGTATCTTTAAAATTTCATTTTAATTGTGCTGAGAAATGGAACGTAACTAAATATAATGAAATTGTGATAACAACGTATAGTTAAAATGTATAGTTTGTAATATTTATCTAAGTAAAATTTGATGGAAATAATGAAGAATTGAATTTCCATTACATTTATATCTACCCATAATTATGGAGCTTTAATTTTGTCCCTATGCAAAGCTCTAACTGGTAGGCAAATGGACAACCAATTTCCAGTGAAAAAGCAGTTGGCCATTCATAATTTTTGTTTCAAAAAAGGTAAATGGCAATAAGCTTTGAAGTGTTCTCTCAATTTTAACTATCAACTCTTTGAAAGACTTTTTGTTCGCCTGCTACAGTCATGTTTGATGCCTTGTCAGGGAGGAGTGAAATAAATAAAAAAAAAAAAATGAAAAGGAGAACAAATAGAATAGAAGAGAATAGAATTTATTCACCGGTTGATATTCAATAAATATATATGGCTTCGTCAATTTTACATAATATCATTTACAGTATACACATAACAGAAGAAATTACATAAACAATAAAGAGGTTATAGTTTAAATTCAAGAAAATCATTTACACTATAAAATTTATGTCTTAGCAAAAGGTGCTTGACTTTTTCCTTGATCATTTTGCCTGAGAATGTAAGAAAATGCAAGGAAACTATTTGGAAATTATTTCTGTAACAGAGACTTAAGGATTAATTGGATATTATCACTTTCACTTTGATTCTAACTAAATTGGAAGTTTATTAACATTCAACAAATTTAGTTTGTAGGAATGATAAAAATTATCTCTATAAAAATGCATACATGAAGATGATTGTTGTTTGTTTGTAATTTACATCCTCCAACGTTGTCATATTGGACGATGAATGGAATGGGTGAAATTATGCTCAAATGGGCCCAGGGTCCGAATAGCTTAGAGTTACCCGACATTCGTCTTTCAGGATAAGGGAAAACCCCGGAAAAACCCTTATCCAGGTAACTCACCCTGACCGAGATTTGAACTCGGGACCTCTTGAACGTGAGGCAGATATGCTACCATCTACGCTACCGAGGCGGGCAGATGACGATGACGACGACGACTGTGATGATGATGATGATGATGATGATGATGATGATGATGATGATGATGATGATGATGATGATGATGATGATGATGATGATGATGATGATGATGATGCATTCTCTTTCTCACACATAGGTACATATATATTCCAAACTTGTTCCAGATTTAGTGTAGTCCATTTAATGTTATTCATTCAACCACACATTCACAGAAACATTTAGGTTATAATTGTGTTATACGTACATACAGATATAAATCTTAACTGCCACGTGCCGGAAGCTAATTCTAGTCGACATTTTGTCGTACAGATGGATACAGCTAAGCCGTACACAGCAGGTGCACGAGGCGGGGGCGGTCAAGGACCCGACTTTAAAACATTCAAGTGACGCAATGGAAGCTGGGGATGCAAGAAAGTGTAGCAGCAGGGTTGAAGTGTGCCTGAAAAGAAACAAGTGGAGGGGCAACAAAAGGAGCCCGTTAAATAGTGCCTGAATAAAAATGAGGAAGTGTGGCTGAATAGGGACCGGGAGGGTTGCGAGAGAGAGAGAAAGATGGATGAAGATTGAGAAGGTCTGAGTGACGTCGAGATGGCGTCGGCGTCGTCTAGGGGATGTTGACAGACGCAGGGAGATAATGCGATTTCGCTACAAGAGGCAGGAGGGCCGTTGTAACTTTCTCCTATGTTTATACATTCCAAATAAAGAAGCAATCTTGTTTGTTTCCATTGCCGCGTATTGCCTCTATTTGCTGAATTTCCTACTTCCAAATATAAACTTTCGCTTAGAAAGCAGTTTTCCTTTGTTTTCTGCATCCATACCCTATCTAAGACACGAAGTATTGCATTCGACATACACAAATCGATTGTACTGGATTGCAGTTTTGAGATCTTATAAACAAGAGTTTATACGCTCCATTCAATGTTGTATTTATTTCTAGAAGTGATTTCCAAGTAATGTATTAATCATGCTAATATCTCAACCTGTTTTGTGCATAACCTACATTTTGTTTTAATACGGTCTTCAAACATTGAGGCAGTTCATTTATCACTGTATATCAACATGCCTTTAATATTATTGAATATTTTATTTAAAACATGTCCATTTATTATTACTGTTAGCATAGTTTCGAAACCAAACGATCTGAATTTGCGTGCTTGTCTGAACCTTGGTATTTAACTGCAGTCTACGGTGACTAATATCTCGGTCTTGGTTCAAGCTGATACCGCGAAAACAACAACTTATTGCAATACATTAATTTTACTTTCTCTTGTCACTATTGGTTATTACTTCCAAAGTATGCTCACAAAACCTCATTTATGTATTTATTTAAATTAATCGAGATAAATATTTGTTATTGCGCGCCTTAATAGCGTATCTGTTTCACATTCAAGAGGTCCTGAGTTCGAATCTCGGTCAGATAGAGTTATCTGGTTTTCTCTTGTTCCTGCTTCGTTTCACCCATTTCATTCATCTCCAATATGATCTACGTTGGAGGACGTAAATTTAAAATAAATAAACGTTTGTTGGAATAGAATCGTTACACAGTTCCTTGTAAATGCAAAAGAGATGAGAGATTGAGTCAAATATTTAAAAGCGGATCGCAATATGCTGGCTTTGAAATTTCATACCTTTTCCATAATGTAGCAAGAAACGAACGATGACAATACTTCAAAAATGTATATCTAAACATTGGAAAATGTTAACTGATAACAACGAATATAGCAGAAATGGTCAATGTAAAGTTATTTAACATAAATTGCGCACTTGAACGAGATTTATGTATTTTGTTTAGTATATGTTTGTCCATCTCTTACGGCTTATTAATTATTAAGAAGTACGCAAAGTCCATTTCCAACGTAGAGAACCTTTTAGGCTATTCGCAGGAAATTAAAAACATACGTTTTAATTTTCCTGTAAATGTCTTACAGAAAATCCTTAAGAACAATTTTTTATAAAATCCAAAACTACGAAACATTTTCCGGTAAACGATAGTTTCTGATGGGGGTTCTCGCATTTTGGAAGATGGTGAACCTAACTAAATGTGGCATTTTCACTTTTGAATCAAGCGTCTTGCACCTCACCCAATACAGACGACCTTTCTTTTCTCCTTAAAACGCCTTAGTTACAGTGAATTTTCTACATCGTTTTTGGGTAAAATGCAATATTTAATCACTTGCTATAAACAATTATGTGCTAGAAAAGGTGAATATAACCAGATTAACAACATTACAGCATTTTAAAGTTAAACAATCTAAATTACAAGCATTATTAGGAAAGGAGTTCCATGTCAAAATGTATTTTTGAACACTTTAAATCAACTACATCAATGTTATTCGTTTATTAATATTTCGACGCAATATTATTTCTTCCCTTTTGAATTTGGGTATTAGTTACTAATGAATTTGTAAAGCAGAATTACCTTAACGTCAAGTCTGTTGATTTTATCGTGACTAATACTAATTTAATACATCGTTAATTGTTAAACTGCAAGTTGTATATATTTATATATGTACTATGTGTACTTATTTCTGGGGAATCTTAACAGGATATTTTCTCTTTCAAGGCCGGTATTGGAAATTCAGTATTATATTTACATTTAATGTAGCATTATTCTAGAAATAAACTAAATTAAAGGTAGTATTTTAGTCAACAGCCTTAGAGTCTTTAAGTCTCTCTCTCTCTCTCTCTCTCTCTCTCTCTCTCTCTCTCTCTCTCTCTCTCTCTCTCTCTCTCTCTCTCTCTCTCTCTCTCTCTCTCTGTGTATGTGTGTGTGTGTGTGTGTGTGTGTGACAGAGAGGTAGACAGACAGACAGACAGACAGACAGACAGACAGACAGACAGACAGACAGAAAGGTTAACCAAAAGGTTTTTCATGTAAAGAGTAGTTAGTGGTCTGGGAAAGTTTGAAACTTTTTTCCTAGTTTGTTTAAACGTGTCCGACTCAGGTATGAAAGTTGGTATTTATCTGACTTGCACACACGCCGCGCTCCTTATGGTAAATATGCTTTTGGGGGAGGGATTTCAGGGACCTCAAAAAGTGTATTTCTGATAAATCCTTGATACTGAAGATTATCTGCCTACTGTATGGACATGCGATGGCACAGAAAGTAAAAAAAGTTGGGCAAAATTGCTATAGAGCGTGTTCATCAAAAGCAAAGAGTGTCGAGAAACAAAAGAAAGTACACGCATGCTCTCTGCCCATCCCTGAATAACCAGTTTCAATATCGCACGCTGCGTCCAAGGTCCCACTGAAAGGAAACTTCTGTCTTTTTGACAACTGTAATGGCCTTAAACATATTTTGTGTATTCTTAATTACCAACACAACTGTTTTCTTTTCCCTTACCGTAGTCTCCACCTCCTCTTAGTGACTCATTTATTTTTGTTTTATCTTACAACAGCATTACTTGTATGAGTCATATTTTTACTGTTATGACATACCTGTTTGTCTCTTTCCGCTTTCCTTGCCTTTCTATCTTTGCTGCTAATCTTCCGCGTTCCCTTATATTTTTTCGTTTTCCTTTTCTTACTTTATATCATACCCATTTTGCCTTCTTATTTCTCCTTGTTATGCCGTGGGGATGTTTGTAATAAAACATCAACAAATAAATTGCTGTAATCATTCGATGTCCATTTTAATTAGAATTATCAAGTAAATGATTCAATCCGTTCAGCCAGGGCAATAATTATTAGCATTTGGAGAAAACTCTTCCATTTGGTGGAATTAAAGCGGCATTAATGTGCAAAGAAACCTGTTTGGGTAGTATAAAAACTGCACGTTCATGCAACAGAAATCTTGCAAGCCTCCTTTGCTGTAATTCTCGCCTCAACTCTTTCAACTGTTGGGTTGCTTAAAGGTATTTATTAGTCATTTTGTGAAAATATTAATAAAACCTGCAAATAGGTTAGTGTTATTGTATTAAAAACTCGGATTATTTTCTCTTGCTTTTGTAACTTCTTCAGTCTCTTACTGACTTACTTTCCTCCTTCCCATCCACTCTTTCTCTCTCTTCCTTAGTCTGCGCCTTTTTTCTCATCTTCATCTCTTTCTCCCCTTACTTATTTTACTCTCTCCCTTAAACTTACCCTCAATCCTTCATTTTCCTTCGCTATGTAGCTAATGCTGTGATTTTTGTTGAAAAAGTGTGGTTATTTAACGTCAATAAACATTAAAATATGAAGATTGAGACCTAGGATTTTATTTTTAAAACTGTTTAGTTTGTTATCTTGTTGAATTAGATGCTTTCGCTCAAAACAAAAATAAAGTAGATTGTGTATAAATATAACACGAAGGTTTTTCAATGTAACAGCAAACTTCACAGAGAAACATTAACAATCGAATATCGAAATGCAATCATCGTATGGATAGATAGTATTTTATTATTTTTATGTTGGCAATATTATACTAAACATTACGATTATGTTACATCCTTTGTTATTTACTTTCAATATACAACAAAGACGAAGAATAACTAACTGATATTTCACTTTTCAGCGGTTTTCGTTATTCATCTGTAAACTTTTGGGATTGAAATACTTTGCTTTCGCTACTTTTGAGGGAGTTCAAGCTTTAGCCCTTTATTAACTGGGCGCGGGAGACAGTGAATGCATGAAAGCATTTTCAAATGGGCCCGGGGGTCTCTAAAGCTTAGCGTTACCTGACATTCAACTTTTCAGGGTAAGAGAGAACTCCCAAAATGTATCGAAGGTAGATCCATATGTTTCCAGTGAGATGAAAAGAAAAATAATACTCGTATTTCACGTTTTTATTGCCATACTCTTCTCATATCTTTGAATTAACATTTCACAATCCCCCCCCCCCCCCCGCCATACAGAAGTCTTGTCTGCAAAAGGCATGCTACTTCTTCGCAACATCTAAATTTCCTTCATTTTAAGTCCTTCTATCTTGAGTTTTAAGAAGAGAAAATAGTCACTGAGAGCTAGATCTGGGATGTAGAGTGAATGGGTTGCCGTGGTGTTTCTCTCCTTGAAGATTATTTCTTCAGAGTTTCAAAAAGCTGGCGACTATAATCTTCTTGGTTGAATTAATGGTGGTGCTTTGCCAGATTCACGTCACTCCATTGATCCTCTTTTTGACAAGCGATCATAGTAGACGACTATAGCTTCACCTCATGTAACTAACGTTTGCGAAATTCTCTTTTGTTGCCACGGCAGAGCTCCAAAGAATGCCGTACAACAAATGCCTGGCAGCTGCTTTTGGCCTGAGGAAAGAAGTCTAGACACTCATCTTAACTAACCTTATTCATCTTTAAATGTTCATGAATAATTCCAAGGACTTCTGTTTTTAGAGAAGTCCAACTTTGCTACTATTCCTTAAATTTTGAGATGCCGGTCTTTTATAATTTCTACTTCATGTGATGTTTTGAGGAAGGAGTACTGCATGCTCTTCATCTTCTATGCTTTCTTGACTTATGCGAAACATTTGGCCCTTTTTTTACGGTAACATATGAATGCTTCTCCATATATCGACCAATCGCTGTTTAAATTCATTTGGAATGCGTTCTTCGTTTGAAGAACTTTGTAACCGCTCGTTGCTCAATTTTGAATATGTCAAAATGTTCTACACATAGTTACCGAGTGGGATGGCTCAGGCGGTTTCGTCTGTGGACCGCATTCGGGAGGCCCGGGTTCGATTCCCGTGGCCGTCCTACCTCACCCATAGGGTTTTTCGGGGTTTTCCCGGGTCGTTAGTCGAATGCTGGGTAGGTTAATTACATCCCCCGAATTTCCTGTCCTCCATTTCATCTCCATTATCATTCCATATCATCTCTCATCTGGTGATCTCTTTCAGGGTAGAAGAATCGGCGGGTGTCTCGGCGGTGCATGGCAGGATGATATGCTCTGAGCAAAACTACTTCCTCCTCCGGTAGGTCGGTTGCCGGTCTCCGCTCCTCTGCTGGGACAATTTCGGGACCGCCATCCAGGCCCGCCTCGGTAGCATAGATGGTAGCGTGTCTGCCTCACGCTCAAGAGGTCCCGAGTTCGAATCTCGGTCAGGGTGAGCTACCTGGATAAGGGTTTTCCCTTATCCTTAAAGGCGAATGTCAGGTGGCTGTAAGCTCCATGGACCCTGGCCACATTTGAGCAACATTTTAGCCATCTCATTCACCGTCCGACATGACTTAACGTTGGAGGACGTAAAATTACAAAAAAAAAAAAAAAAAAAAATAACAAACCGCCATCCAGGGACCTTTGGGGCTCGACTGCTGGGCTCGCCGTCCCGCAGTAGGGGAGCATGTCCGTTGTCCTGGCATGTCGCGGAAAGTCTCTAAGTAAACTGTAGGGAACCCTGTCGTGGCTCCTTGGGTCGGCCGCCGTCTGTCTCCTTTGCCTCATCCTTCCTCCTGGGGGTGCCCTACTTGGGACATAGGAACAATGGGCCCAGCATAGTGGCCTACCGAATCCCCTCAGTAATGAAATCTACACATAGTTGCCTGAACAACTGAAGACAGCGGAGCGGAAGTTATAGCTGTGATAAGACAACACCACCAAAACAGGATTTTATGCAGGCGAGGTCGAAAAGCTGTAGACGTGTGGCACAATATACACCAATGGTCTGGCTCAGGGGGTCTTTACCCGTGACCTTGGCATCAGTAGGTAAGCTTCTAACCAACTGAACCACGCAAATCGGGAAAAAAAAAAAAAAAACATCTTATTCAGGTAACTTGCTTTAACCGAGATTCAAACTTGTGACCTCTTGAAAGTAAGGCAGACACGCTATCCCTATACAGCGGATAGGAACTCTCACTTCGTAAAGAAAATGAACAAGAGAGACAGAAGCAGTGTTGAAAATGAAATTCCAAATTAGAACAGATTTTTCGCCTTATGATAAAGAATGTCAGTGCAAAATTTGTATTTATATAGAAAACAAATATTAATGTTTTGATATATCGTATAAAATTTTACTAAACTTTGGAGAAACAAAAGAAATTCGTTAAAATTTTCCTATGTTTATCTAACCAGCGTGCTACATTGTCGAATTAAAATTTACTTATTCTATGGTGTTACAGTCCTGCGCGTGGCGTAGTGGGCTAAGGCATAATGCTTTGATTCCCTGCAACGGAATGCGGCCCGGGCTCAATCCCAACCCCGGGGGTGCGGATTTTAAGTCCCGGGTATAGGTCCGGTGCCCACTCAGCCTCGTGAGAAAATTGAGGAGCTTATGATAGGTAAGCAACTTTTCGGCTGGATGTGCCGAGATGCTGGCCACATTTCCTCCCCGTATCGGTTGAATGATCGCCCACCTCTATCTTGCGTGAGACCGGCAGTAGGGTTGGCAGGCCTTGGCCCTCTATGGGCTGTCGTGCCATGTGTTTTTTAATGGTGTTACAGCCATTGTAAGGCCTGAGCCTGCTTATTGAAACCCATTCTCTCCTCTCCCGTTTCCTCCTCTTATAACCAACTCTTTTGAATGTTCTATATTTTCTATCCTTTTCTTCCTCGGTCTACCCATACATCTTCTTCCAAGTGACTTTTCTTTATATAGCTTTCACAATAGAACACCCTCTTCACTTCTTTCTATGTGTCTTACCTTCTAAGCCTTGCCTTTTTAATTTCTCCTATAACGTGTGTTCCGCCATAGATCTCTTTATTGGCTCCGATTTTCCATTCATTATTCTCGACTTTGAGTCCATATATTCTTCGCAGAATTTTCCTTTTCTATGTTGCTATTTTTCTTGAACATGCACCATATTTCTGATGCATAAATTACCACCGGTCTAATTACTGTTCTTATCTCTTCTTTTTATTATCTTCTGAGACGTTCTTAGACTTCATTAGTGGTAATAGTGCCCAATAACATTTATTTCCTGTCTGCAATCTTTATCTGCTCTGCTATCACATTGTCTTCGGTGATTATTGAACCCTTTTACTATTATATTTCTGGAAAGTATATCGATTATTTTCTCTGGTAATAATTATGTTTTTAGTTATTTTTATTTTCATTCACTCTGTCCCAATTTTGTGTTCTTTTTCTGCAATTGTCTGCATTTCCTGTATGAGAAGAAAATTATCAGGATATGACATAATTTGGGGCGTTCTATTTAAAAATTGTACCACCTGGGCTAGCACAACACCAACTCCAATACTCAGACCATAATACAGATTCCAAGATGGCGCCCGTCGAAGCCCAGCGACTCTGGTTACGCAGAATAGAAAACTATACACGACGGACATAATATAATCCATATTAACGGAGCAGCGAGGTAACTCCTAAGCATTTATCACTTTATACTTTCAACTAAAACATAAATAAAGAGCATCATGGCAAATCCTAAGAGCTTATCACATTATATAGTAGCACGACCAGTACTATGCATTTTCCACCTTATACTTCCAATCAAAATTTAATTTATAAGGTATGACAACTCATAAGCATTAAACACAGCAAACTTTATCTTATTGGACTGTATCATCCTATCGCCTGTAGCAAGTGCTAAAGTTTCTTTTATATTGTTTACATAGTAACCTTTTCTGGTAAGGACATAGGTACTGCTTATACTATAATATTTAAGAGAACTCACAAGATTGTCCAGTTTACTCCAATTGTCACGTTTGAAGGTGTCAGTTCCCTCACACTGCAAGATCCATTTAAAATTTTCCACTGGTAGGCTCATAATATTGCTTCTAGGTTATGAAATACTTTGTAACTCATTAAGTGAAGGAACATCAGTGAAGCTGGGATCTTGAATGTTATAGAAAAGAACGTAACTAATCGTCTTTAATAATGACTATCAATGGGTTAAAATCTCCTCACCACTTCGGTTCAAAACTGTCAATAACATCTTGTGCACACCAAATATTAAAATTATCTTTACTATCTGTAAAATGTGTTGGATGCATTCTTCAGGATTTCGTCTTTTCTGGTTGAGCTTTAATGTGTGATAGGATGGCTGATTCTTAAAAATCGTGGGGTAGGCATCATCTATTAATTTTGGTACTTTTCGAAGGGCACGAATTGGTTCACCATCATTTACTGGAAAGATGTCTTCCTTAACCTCAAAGCACTGTTCAAAATTATGAATACAAACTACAGTTTTGTCATTTACTTTAAAATCTTTACGATGTATGTTCCTGGTCCACTAAATCCCATTACGATTTTACCTTCGGAAATTTAAATGTCGTGTGAGGTATACTACCATAATTAGATTGTAGCTGGGAACACAACAACGATGCATTTCGACAATGCTTCACAGTATATATTTAGGTAAACGTTATCACCTTATGTTAAATACTCAACTATAAACTAACTCGTTAGTCACTAATTGCCACTGTAATATGAATTACATTAATTCTTCAAACACACAATCAAAGTAAACAAACACACACTTTACTCTGTAGATATAACCACAACATAACAAGCTGGGCCACGAGCGCCGCCATTTGTCCTGCAATCGATTCTCGTATTATGGTCTGAGTATTGGAGTTGGTGTTGGCTAGCACTAACATTCTCTACTCTTTCCACAACAATACTAAATCATAGTGAATAACTCCTTCGTCATCAAATTCATCGGTTGAGATTGTCGCTTTGCTTTTATTTTTGTTCATGGCATTGGGATCACTCTATTCAATTTTCTTGATGCATAAAACTGTATAAGGATTGCGGTAAGAGCGCTTTTATCGATACTATCATAAGCCTGTTTATGAATAGAAGTTGTATTAAAACATTGGTTTATTTATTATACATTTCCAAAAAAATTCTGTTACCAAACTAGTATGTAACATTTAAAATGAGGGGTTCGCTGAAGACAATTTCAGCAGCGGCTACAGGATGGTTCATGCACACAAAGGCAGATGAAGTGACTTGTCAAACATCAAAGTGACGAGTATCCTCTGAAGTTACAGGAGATCCGCAATATCGTCGGGACATGTGAATCAGGAAGCACAAAGGGATGATGATGTCCTTGGCGGCCCTACTTGACCGTGTTGGGATAGGGTGTATTGATTGGTGCTCCCAGCTTCCTGGTCCAGCTGCGATAGAAATCGATAACAGCAACACTTGGCTGCCCTTAGCCCTACTTCCCATTCTTTCCTTAAAACGTCTTAACTTGCGCCAAAACAAAGGAATGAACCAATTTGGTATTTCGCTTCGAAAAAACCGACCTACGACACGCGCGTTTGTTATGGATATACAACGATTCTCTGATACATGACAAACGACTCATTTAGATTTGCAAAGCTATTCATTTAAGACTATCGGAAACGTCAGCTCTACTCCGCTCTCTCTTTCTCTTTCTTAAATTTATGTTTCACATGTTTTCAAATGCAATGGTGAAACGGATTTCCCACCACCTCCCGCAGCGGTAGTACGAGGGCTGTTCAATAAAGAATGATCATAATTTTTTTAGAGTCGTAATTTTTTTACACTATAATTCAATCTTATTATATTCTGTTAGCTCAATGTAAAACAAACACGCCGTATTAGTTTCATTGTTGGTACTCCTGGTTCCCGCCTGTGAGAACCAGGCAAGATCAGACATGTTCAGTATCGCCTACCGTTGCAATGGAGGTAACATGCAGTTAAAGTTGATGTTAGAGAAAGATCCGGAGATTCTTTCAAACGTAATCACTGCTGATGAAACTTGGCTACATCATTTTGATCCTGAGAGCAAACAGCAAAGCTCAGTGTGGAAATCTCCTTCATCACCAACCCCCCAAAAAGCAAAAGTGGTTGCTTCTGCTGGGAAAGTTATGGTCATCTCATTCTTTGATATTCATGGAATGGTTTATCAGCATGTTGTACCTGCACACACATCAGTAACTGGACAATACTACAGGGATGTCTTGAAAACATTGAAAGTCCATATCAGGCGCAAAAGACCACCTTTCCGTGAAGCAGGCTGGATGCTGCACCACGATAATGCGCGGCCGCATATTGCTAATGTTGTTGGTGAATATCTTGCAAAAATCAACGTGAAGAGCATCCCTCACACTCCCTATAGTCCGGATTTAGCCCCATGCGACTTTTTTCTATTCTCTAACTTGAAGAGACGCCTTCGTGGGAGGCATTATCCATCATTAGAAGCAGTGGTGAAGGCTGCGGAGGCGATTTTGAAGGATTTCTCAAAATTGGTTTCCAGCATGTCTTTGAAGACTGGCAGAAAGGCTGGGACAGGTGCATTGCATTCAGGGGAGACTATTTTGAGAAGGACCATCAAAATTATGAGGATGAGTAAAGGTACGTTGTCAAAAAAATTGTGATCATTCTTTATTGAACAGCCCTAGTAAAAAAGAATTTCATGTTTTAAAGTCACACCTCTTTCTCTGGCCACCATAATTTATTTTCAAATAAATTCTACAAATTATTCACAGAAAAGCTTGTTTATCAAATAGCCTGTTATCAGGATAAAATGTTGGAAGGGCTTTTAACCACGTGGTTACGCAAGAACACACGGAAACTGGCGGTATATAGTCAGTTGTTTTGACATTACTCTCAACAAGAATTCAAGAACAACGAAAGAGCGACACTTTAAAGTGCATTGCTTCAAGACATAGAAGTCGAACAGCAAATATTTTGGAAAAGGACACTGCTAAAGGGACAAAACTTATTTCACACAAACTGCATATATGAATAAGTTCTCTATTTTTCTTGAAGTAATTTTCGATTAATACCTTATGGTATATTACTATATTATATATAGTATTTATTATATTATTATGGTATTTTATTATACTTATTTTAAGGTTATCTATACACAATTTAATAAACATGGAAAGTATTTCATAAGCTATTTAGTCAAAACTTAGAATGCATATAATATGAAATCTTAACGTATATATGTATACTACCAACATTCCCCATATGGCCGCGCCGTGGCTCAGTGGTTAGACTGCTTGGCTCTCACCAAGGCGGCCCGGGTTCGATCTCAGGCGACCGCAAAGTGAGATTTGTGCTGGATAACACGGCGCTGGGGCGGGTTTTCTCCGGGACCTCCGGTTTCCCCCGCCATCTCATTCCACCTGTGCTCCATCTTCATCTCATGCATCATCAGTGTCACCGCCTGCGGTGCCGTATGTAGTAAAAGCGGGCGTTAAACACTACACATACACAACATTCACCATATGGCAAATACGGCCTTCAAGGTAAACCTCGCCCTACCACGTGATGACCCATTTCTCGGGTGGAGGCACCCAGAAGGCGGTGTTCATTACCTCCAATGGTAGGATGATAGTGAAGATGACGGTGAGGCGAGAGGACCTACAATTTATACCATGGACTCCAAACCACGTTGGGCATAGGGGACACTTCACATGAGATAGAGGTGAAGACGCGGATAGGGCTGACTTAAAATCGACACCTCCAGAACCGGGAATCGAAATCGGACGCTCAGCATCGGAGCCGCTACGAAACCACTGCGCTACTCCGGCGCCCTCTAATCTTAACGTAATATAGCAAACAATAGGTAATGTTCTTATCGAAATCGTTGAGTGCCATTTTTAATAGACTAAGAAACACAAAGAAAATCATTCCATATAAATATGTATATATTTAAAATTACAGATTTTCTTAGAAAATTTCGACAATATTGTATCCATATATTGTAAATTTCAACTATGACATTTGGTATTTTGAATGATACTGCTCCAGTACATGAACGTGTGGACGGCTGCCGATGTATGACACGTTGCTGTCCAGAAGACATGATTATATCTGCACTGGACTCGCCGTGTATGTGCGGTAAGCTGAGGTAGACATCTTTGTGTTGCGATTTTTTCCGATACGCCTTCTCGCTTTGCCATGTAGTACATATTCTATCAACAGATCATCAAAGGAAGAAAGGATCGTTATTAAGGAAAACTTCCTGAGAGCTCGGATGCTGCCTTACCAAAATGGTAACAAATCGAGGATGGATTTCATAAAATCAGTGTCATTTAAGTTTCTCCCCAAACTGTAAATACTAATGCCAAGTTGACAAAACACAAAAACGGTTGCTAAAATAACGCCATGACAAACTTTAAAGTTGCTTCAACTGTTATGAGCATTGTTGTTGTTGTAATTTACGTCCTCCAACGTTGTCATATCGGACGATGTATGGAATGGGTGAAATGATGCTCAAATGAGCCCGGGGTCCATAGAGCTTAGAGTTACCCGACATTCATCTTTCAGGATAAGGGAAAAACCTGGAAAAACCTTATCCAGGTAACTCACCCTGACCGAGATTCGAACTTGGGACCTCTTGAACGTGAGGCAGACATGCTACCACCACGCTACCGAGGCGGGCTCTGTTATGAGCATTTTAATATTAAGCATTTAACAGAAATAATTAAAAACAAAAACATTAAATACAAAAAGAAAACCAAAATAGTAATAATTTACAAGTATTATAATAAGTATTATAAAGAAATTAAAAATATTTATAGAATGTAGGGAGGCTAAGCAGGTAGTCCGCACGGAATTCAGGCGGTTTTAGGGATATCAGGATGGAAAGTTATGATAGATGTGATAACAGTGATATTTGATATAAAGTACCACTGCTTAATCACAGCGGGTAAAACATGTACAGTCTGCATCGAAAGTATTCCGCATCTGTGTGTGTTCTTTTTATATGAAATAGTAAATAGAACTTACAATTCATTTGAGATAAACTCCTACGTCTACAAAGTTAATTGGCAAGATTGGATAGAGCAGGGGAATAAATGCATGTATATACTCGTAGAAGCAAGAGGCAGAGATAACGAAATGAAGATGCATTTTTTTTTTAATTTTACGTCCTCCAACGTTAAGTCATATCGGACGGTGAATGAAATGGGTGAAATGATGTTCAAATGTATCCAGGGTCCATGGAGCTTAGAGCTACCTGACATTCGTCTGTAAGCATAAGGGAAAACCCCGGAAAAACTTATCCAGGTGGCTCACCCTGACCGAGATTCGAACTCGGGACCTCTTGAACGTGAGGCAGACATGCTACCGAGGCGGGCATGAAGATGTGATGCTGTGCATAACCGATGTACGGATATTTGTCATTGATTGCCCCACGCTCTCTCAGTATGGAGTCGATCGATCGCCACTTATCTTTCGTAGCTGCTTTTTACGTCTAGATCTGTTGCGCCAATTTAGAGGTGCTAGAGGGAATAATAAAAACATGAAAGCATGAATGAAACAAAAACGCTTTCATCATTATATGCCAAATTTACTTCAAAGAACATATCGAACAAAAGAGGAAAGATAGAAGTAACATATTTGCTATTAAAGATGTGTTAAAATTTCAGATCTTACACATCAATATGAAGAATATCTTACCCATATTTAAAGGGAGAGAGAGAGGATTTAACTACAAAGTTCACCCCTGTCTTACATCCTAACAAGAACGGTTTCCTTGTTAAAATGGCGTGATGCAGTCGTATATAATATACAGTAACATCAAACTTGTATACATACAATACTGAAGCTTTAATTTTTATATTAAAATATATTTCTGCTACATAAAAAGCTATTCATGAAAGTTTGTTAGAAAACCTACGTGAAAAATAGGCTTCGGACATAGCAACCTCCCCCTCCCCAAACGCTGCCAGTCATTCACAAACTCAATAGATACCAGACTGGTATTTCTCTCCTCTCCACTTGTAAACAGCGAATCAATATAAACGAAGTTAACTTAACCTAAAGTCATGTCCGAAGTCTTCTGTCAAAATTAGATATAAAGGAAGTGTATAACGTTATTTTTACATCTTTACAACCACGGTTCCTCTGCAGCGTTGGAAACTATTGTGAAATACACTTACATTGCAGTTCTGATGATATAGTTTCCAGCAAGCGCTTTAACACAAATTTCTGAATAGGTAGGCGATTTATAAATTATCTATATTGATGTTAGTCTATCAACCGAAGTTCAAAGTAATCATAACGTTTGACATGCAGTTTTGTAATTCTTTTGGATATTTAGAATTCGAATGAAATATTAAAGTTTTAATGAGCTTAAGGTTGGAAATTTGGGAACTACTTCCACCTACTTCCCAATTTTAATGCACAGTTACATTAACATATCTGCTGTTTGAAGTAATTACATCACCAAAGTGATAACAGACAATCGAAGTACGTTTTCCAGCAAGGCAACATAACGATCGATACACCCACACATGCTGGTTAAGTTGGCACATGGATTTGCAGCACCCTGGCGACAGATGGTTCTGCTTGCTATCTTATCGCCTGTATGTTGTCACCCAAAACTCGCGCAGAGATGCTCTTTTGTCAATCAGCAACTGCCCTCGTCACCATGAATATGCAAAGACTTTGTTGTGAGCAGAATAGACAAAAGCATGTCAGGTGGGGGAGTAGTACAGCGAAGAGGAACTGAGGTACTCGAACAAAAATAAAGTCGGAAAAAAAAAAAAAAGGCAGAAAGGCGTCACATATGGATTGAAGCATATATTTTGAATTTTAGGAGTTCGCTCTGATGCTTTTAAGCATTTCATGCAGTTTCCTAACGAATGCGGGTTTTCTTTTAATCTGTTTGTTTATGTATATCTATACCTTGCAAAAGGGAAAACAATCCATAATACTTTCAAATGTAAATGCGGAAGAAAGATGATTTAAAGAATTAGAATACGTATATTACACCAAAGGCAGTGTAATCAATTAGAAAGCCTGTAATCCAACCACTCTCTCTTTTAAGACATTCTTATAGATAGGAAAAGTCGCTAAAATCAAACCAACTCTCCATTTTGTTACGACTGTTGCACCGCTTTTATAAAAACATCGCCTTGCAGCTTAGGGCCCTAAATCCCTTGGCTACCTTTCGCGGTTTAAGACCCTCAATCCCTTAATCGATCACAGAAAGTACAATCTCTCTCGCTCTGAGCTCTTCATTCTAAATCCACAAACTGCCTGCCCTCTACCGACCAAACCGTTTCGGAAACACCTTTGAAGATAAGTATCAAACTTTTGCCAAAATGTTAGTGATATTTAAGTTATTTTCAAAGCCCTAACTCGGTAATGTTTACCTCGAATTATAAAGTAGTTGATCCTTAGTCCAGTTAAGACAACTTCGCGTCTTTGAACCTTTATCACTGCACAACTGATCATTTCACAGGCCTTCATTGCGAGCGTGTTCATTTCTTTTGGATTCATAAACCATTTTACTGAACTGTTTCTGGAATTAGTTTTGATAATGCTCTTGTAATACACTGCGGAGGAGGTACATACAACGGTACAGATCGTAACATCTAACCGCTGAGGGGTAACAAAGAACACTTTAGAGCTGTTTCACAGAGTTGTTAAAAGTTTTGAGCGATCGACTTTATTACTCTGTGCGAGTTAAGGCATTCACCGGTGGTGAACTTTCTGATATCGATTTCCCTTACGTTCTCTTACGTTCGTTATGCACTCAGTGCAGTTGGATATTCCATTTATTTTTACTTTATCACCTATGGTAGGTACAGAAAGTGTTGTATAGAGTTAAAAATCCAAAAATGCAGTATCCACAACATAAGAAATACATGTTTTGGAATCTCTTGTACCAAATAAGAACAACACTTCTATAATCTGTCTCAACCTAGTGTAATCCTGCTGTAAACATCTGGGTGGGAAGAGAGACAGAGATATTGGGGCAGAAAACTGTTAAGCTATTGATTGGTTTAGCGAAGTTAATGGGCGTTCTCTTTTATTTGCATGCATACGATAAACCCCTGCTTTAAGTACAGTACTGTAAGTATATGTTAAATTAAATTGCATTTTATTTAACAATTACTATAATATTTTTGCATTCCTATACCAGGCAGCTCTCTCACAACGAGGTCTGTATCGAGTTGAATGCTGATTAAGATGTTATTGTTTATAGTGTGCAGTTGCTTCTCATATTTTCCTGTACATATCGCGTACCGTACAAGCCCAAGAACACTCATGCAATTTAAAATCAGTAAGCTTTTCACCATGGAGCAGACCGGTGTTTCAGCCAAAATGAAACACAATTGAGGCAAACCTTTATAAAGTGGCGAGAGGCAAATGATCGCGCATTGTTTCGCGGTGCTTAAAGAAAGAAACACGGAATCGTCTATAAAAAACATTGAGAAAGAAATGTTTCCGCAAGTAGTGTACACTCGCTCGTCGTGCTGGCTGGCTGTATTTAGCCAGAAGGTTTTTGCTGCGTGCCCACCCGTTAAGGGTTTTACCGCAGGTAAGGTATATTTGGGATGTTGTAGGGTGACATGTAGGTTTTTAGGTTGGTATTATTGTGTAAGGTTACAGTGATTGTACCTTGGGATTGAAAGGACAGGATGCAATACCTAGCACCCTGGTTTTTTTTGTTTCTGATTTAAGATTGGTAAAATTTTGATGCCAAACAGCTTAGGAGAATTATGTGGAGCTGAGCTTTAGCTGCTGTTAGGATTAGCTCCTGGGTTATCTTGGGTGCCCGCAAGCCATGCGAGGTACCCGATGTAAACTAGAGCGACGTCTAGTGCGGTCATAATCTTCCAATGATCTGACAAGGGCGCTTCTATGGTTAGTAAAACTGGCGTATAATTTTGATTCCCGACGCCTCATTTCATCATCCACGTCCGAGGCTTCATGAAGCAACCACCGTCCCTATCGTCTCCACGCAGTTCACCCAATCAAAATTCAACAGAAACCCATGGACAAAAACTCAGACGTGTGCCGGATAAATTACAAAGGCTATGACAACTATTGTATGACAAAAAGGAGTTTGAACATTAGGCTTAAGAGAATTTTAGAGCACCAAGAACCAAGAAATAGACAAATCGGCAGTGTCGTATCATTTTTTTTTTTAATGAGAATCATGATATAGAACAAGAAATACATTTATTAAAACGTTCAAGGTCCAATTGCATTAACGATGTGAGAAAACATATAAAGAAGCATGTAGGAAAACTGTTCAATTTCAATACCACCTTTGATGAGAACCCAAACTTCAGTTCATCAAGACACCTACAGGAGACGCCCCTATCGCATCCAAGAAGTTCGTCAATCGAAATTCAACATTCGACATTAGCTGAGGATGTTAGAAAAGAACTATCGAAACGTAATCTATGTAAACACTAGCAGTATATGGAGCATTGGGCACTATTCGACTCAAAATTATATTAATCAAAATGGTATTTGATGTAAAAAAGTAACACTTTTATTAAAGCGCATGTTTAAAACACACGTGACAGAATACATATATCTGAACTCTTTGCAAATAACTTATAAAGTCCTATTCATTCTGAATGCCTTTTGTATATAACTAAAATCACGAAAAAGTAAATCTCGGTAAAGTACGCAGTTTATGTCACATAAAATTTGTTTTGTGATATTAACTATTTCCGAGATATTCCTTGTTACCCAATACTTTTATCATATATTTTTTGAAGTGCTAAGTCATCAATGATTTGTTTCCCGGGATGCCATACTAATAACATGGAATCTCAAAGCGAACATAATAGAAGTCACTTCTGACAGACCCTATCTTTTATGCCTTCAACGAAATATGTAATGAAACAATTTCCACAACCGCTTATCTCAATTACCACGAAGTTGTTTTTAGTAGAAGAGATGAAAATAAACGATAACATAGAGAAAACTATCCATTTTTTTTACATCTTGGCATGGAACTTCATTGTTTGTTGCTGTCGTTTCTGTTAAACGTTATCACAGGATTATCACATGAATTATAAATTGATGACTATATTGACGTTTTTGTGACGTGGCAAAATATATCTAGCAGTCACATACTCAAATTTCCGGTTTTTACCCTTCATTGGGACAGTAAAGAGATTGCTAGAAAATGCGGAAACTAGGATAAAATTGTCGATAATTTACCGGAACTGGTATTTAAAATGTTAAACTGTGTTTATCTGTTTGGATAACAGGCGACACTTCTTGTGACTGTTGAACTTTCGAGCTCAATTACTGCAGTTAGTGAAAAAAGTGAATAATTGTAAAAATAAATAACAACAAAACGCGTTTGAAGTTCTTTCCATTAGTTTGTAAGAGATGCCCTGAGCGAATAAATTGCATTACGCTAACATAATTGTCATTAACCCATATATAAACATTGGACTCGTCTAGCTGATAGAGTTACAGAGCATAATGAATGCCCGACTCTGTGGCATAGGTGGTAGCGTGTCTGCCTTTCACATTTAAGAGGTTCCGAGTTCGACTCTCGGTTAGGGTGAGTTATCTGAATAAGGTTTTTTTTTCCGGTTTTCCCTTACCCTGAAAGATGAATGGTAACTCTAAGCTCTATGGATCCTGGGCTCATTTGTGCATATAATATAATTATATATATAATATATAATCGCACACTGGCTGACCCGGCAAACTTCGTACCGCCAATAAAAGTTGTCTGAAGTTATTTATATAAATAAAACAATTCGGATTAGCTAATTGTTCTGCAACTTGGGGTGAAGTTAAAATACAAAACAGTTACAATTATGTTAATGAATTTAAAGCTTTCTGATAAACAATATTTTTTGTCGTTTTTGTGGTGTGTAAATATATAATGATGGTTTCCCGACGCGCGAACACGTGATATATAAGGGGCGTCCTGAAAATAACTTCTGTTTCAATTTATCTCCGCTGCAGCGCCGCGATCGCAGTTCCGCACATGCGCGGTAGATCCTCTGTATCAAGGAGAAGAAACATGCGTCATTGTGAGGTCGCTGTCAGCCACGTACGCTTTGTTGTGCTTGTTTACAATGTCGGTGTTGATTGAAAATCCCGCCGCTTGTGAAATCAGATCTGTGATTCGTTTTCTGAATGCTAGGAAAGTGAAACCAATTGAAATTTATCGGCAAATTTGCGATGTTTACGGATAAAATGCGATGTGTGATACAATGGTGAGAAGATGGGTCCGACAGTTCAGTGAAGGACGTTGGTTACAGAAGAACTGGTTCACGCGATTGGTGACAAGATCCAGGAAAACCGCAAGTTTACAATTAGTGCTCTCGCTATGGAATTTCCCCAAATCTCACCATCACTAGTTCATCAAATTGTTACCGAAAACCTTAAATTTCGTAAACTTTGCTCACATTGGGTGACAAAGATTCTTAATGAGGAACTCAAAACAAAACGGATGGGTAATGTACTTCAGTTATTGACCCGTTATGATGAAGGCGCTGAAGATTTTCTGACAGATAGTTACAGGAGTTGAAACTTGGGTTTCTTACGACACCCCTGAAAGTAAGCGTCAATCAGTGGAATGGAGGTACACCTCATCCCCTGCAAAGGTTAAGCCGAAACAAATCGTGACACCTCGAAACATGATGTGCACAGTGTTCTGGGACAGGAAAGGCATCTTACTCATTGATTTCTTACCGCGTGGTCAAACAATGAAAGCAGATGTTTACTGCGAGACACTTAGGAAATTGCGCCGCGCAATATAGAATAAGCGCCGAGGAATGCTGTCAAAAGGTGTGTGTTTTTGTTCACGACAACGCACGACCACACACTGCAAATGCGACGTAAAACATCCTACAGGGATTTGGCTGGGGCGTGTTTGACCAACCCCCGTACAGCCCCGACCTCGCTCCTAGCGACTTTCATCTGTTTCTGCATCTAAAATCTTTTCTTGGCGGTCAACACTTCAAAAATGACGAAGAGCTGAAAGAAAATGTTTCCAACTGGTTGAGGACACAGGTGGCAAACTTCTATGAAGAAGATATACAGAAACTTGTGCCTCGCTATGACAAATGCCTGCAAAATTTCGGCAGTTATGTGGAACAGTAGTTTAAGAGTTGTAGAATTTTGTGCAATAAATAATTTTTCTGTATCTGTACACAATTTAATTTTATTATCAAACAGAACTTACTTTCTGGACGTACCTCGTATAATTGTCCATGAGAGAAACAGGGAAGCTCTAAGTTGATTCCGCAAACTTTCAACGATTGCCCTTGCTATTTACTTATGGTTATCGCAAAGGCAAACGCACGGGAAATTGAGGATGCTTAAAATCAAAAGGTAATTCCGTTGGAATCATCATAATACGTCATTTGTCAATACGTCAATACAATCATTTGTTTGTCAAAAATAAAAGAAGGTGTATGTGTTCCGTAAAAGTTTGCGTGTGTGATATTTAGTTAATAACCTGGTCCATTATCACTTCAGGTTTCTCTTTTGTCTAAACCTTTCTTGGACTTGCACAAATATTTCAAAACCAAAATCAGGCAAATCGGTTCAGCTGTTCTGGTTTTTGTGAGACTAAAAAACGTCAATTTATATATATATATATATATATATATATATATATATATATATATATATATAGTTTATATCTTCTAATTGTTTTGAAAGTAACAATGGTATGCATTTTTTCAGAAATTAAAATTCATATATCATAAACAACAAACTGAAAAATCTCCTTATACAAATAATAATGGAACTAAATGCACTCATTCAATAACATTCGAAACTTTTGTGAACATACCTTTGTGCCAGAGGTTGTTCTGATTTGGAAACTTGTTGGCATAATAAAAGTCACATGTGTGCTGCATCCCTAATGTAAAATGGTTTCAATGCTGTCACCATATAGTTATTAATCGCTTTTTTGGCCAATATTACCTGCCACTAACCTTCTAATTAAATCTACTTATATCAAAATATATGAATAATTTATCTACGTGCTAGTATATAATCTGGGCGTTATTCGATGCCACATGTCGCAACACGAACGCACGTATGAACAGCCCAAAGAGGGGCCAACAAGATTGGAGTCTGTCTTCTGCCAGTCCACCAAATATACGCTGTTGTGGGTATACGGAATACCCAAAAAATAAGACAATGAAAGTGGTTATGAAACCGAAAGCAATGACATCATTGGGAAAATATCCATAAAAGGTAAAACATAATAATCGATAATAAAACAATAAAACAGGTTCAACATTTCAGTTGTTTAGTCTCTGATGTTTAATTTGAATATGACAACGATTTGAAAACGAAGATTTACACATTTAAAACTATACGTGAAACTATTAGAAGAACGTTAAAGAATAAAACACAAAAAGAGAGTATTGCGACTTTGTGGGTTCATAAAAGTCCAGTTTGCAGAAATTCAAAATGCTCTTTATTTCCGTAGAAACACACTTTGGCCAACCCTTACAGTAGCAGAATTACGTAACGTACAAAAATACAATCTCAAGGTCGTCGACCACAAACAAAAGAGTTCACTGTCAAAACACAGTTGTACGCACACGAATCTAGTTCCATTTCGACTCGCTCCTCAACTAACCGCGGCTTCCTTTTATACGTCCATTCATGGTTCCAGAAATTTGTGAAATGTTCTGTAAGACGGCACCAGACGAAACACGAACATTCCAGTCATCTAACTTTATCTGTTTCGGCAAGCTTTTTATCTCCGCGTTGCACTGTCTCTTTGTGCACGTTGGCCGCGCTTGTTCGCAACAATGCGATCGGCGTAGTGTGCTAACATTTTATAGGACGATGGCAGTAACAATCTTGACTTATGGTTCAAAAAATCGGTTAATGAATAGTACGGAAAGGAGAATGATAGAAATAGTTGAAATGAAATTTCTTATATATGTTGCTGATATTCCCTCAAAGACCATACGAGAAATAAAACTATCACAGACCAACAAAAATAGTTAACTTAAACGATAAAATTAAGAATTACAAACAAAATTGGCATGGCCACATACTCAGAGTGCAGAATAATAGACCGGCAAAACAGGCAATGTAATAAAATCCCACAGAAAGTAGAGATGTTGGAAGAAATCGACGTCCATGGAAGGATTCCTTTTGAGTCAGAAAAGGTCAAATTGGCCTATCTTGTGAAGAAGTGCAGATAACTGATGCCTTAATCTGTATCCACTCGTAGTTGTTTTCCATTCATCTAACAGTTTTCTCACAAACACTCATATAATTTACTAGTTGATGTTTTCTGTACGGTCGTAACAACGCCTGTCACTACAGATCATCCGATGTGCTTCCATGCGTTCACACTGCAATACTTTTATTTATTTATTTAATTTATTTATTTTCAGTTCAGTATAGTGTTAAATACACAAAAGAACCACGTCATATGAATTTATACAGCTTAAGAACACAGCTATACAGGTTGTGTGATATAAATAGAATACTAACTTGTTTTAATAAATCCATACACACTAACAATAATAATAATAATAATAATAATAATAATAATAATAATAATAATAATAATAATAATAATAATAATAATAATAATAATAATAATAATAATAATAATAATAATAATAATAATAATACTTTTACAAGCATTGTTGAAAACAGGCAAGTTGTCAATTATATACAATTAAAGTTGCTGGATATTTTGATATATATATATATATATATATATATATATATATATATATATATACAGATATTAGAAGAAACTAAAACTTAGGTGATGTTATTCTAAATGTATAATGTCTTGTACACCTAATACAATGTCTAGGGTTTAGTCATAAGTATTGTAAAATAAGAAACTAGCACTCAAACGATAAATTCTGAAGTTGTAGTCTTAGTTTAGAAATTCATCAAGTGAATAAAAAACATTATTAATTAAATATGATTTCAAGAAAAATTTGAATTTTGTTAAGTTACTAGACACTTTAACTTCTGCTGGGAGTTTGTTATATAGCTTGGCTCCCATGTAACTAGGCAACTTGTCACACAGGTGGAGTCTATACATTATAGTAGCGAAATTATTCTTGTTTCTTGACCTGCTATCCATCTAGATTAGGGTCTAGCCTTGTAGAATGCTCACTCTGCTTTACCCTCACAATAACCTGTCCCACGCTGTCAGAAACATTATCACGTATGCCTTACATAGCCTATTTTACAGTTAGAATGACATCGCAATATGGGATTCATAGTAGTAAAGCAGAAATCAGCTGTTATCACGTGATTTCTCTACCTGGAGAAGATATTCTGGTGTCTCTAGCTAACGTTTGGATATGTATCGATTACTACTGCGTGAAAGCGGGGTAGCAACGAACTCTACTCCAGCTAATGGAGGATAAGGTAGCATCGCATTGTTATTCAATAGATAATTGTGTGCTCTACAAAGTAGCGTGTTTAGTTTTTGAATGCTCACATATTATATATTCTTTTCAGGTAAATAAAATGGAGTGTCAAGTCGACAACAAAACGCATTTTTTATCAAAGTGTCATAGCCACAGAAACTGCTGGCGAATTCTCCTCATATCGTGAGTGGAGAACAAGAAAACTATCCAGAAGATATTTCACCCAGCAGCTTCCATCTTTGAAAATATGCACAAGCGACTTCCTGAGAAAGGTCCAGGATGATTTGATCCGATGAGCGGTAAACTATGACAGTGGATAATTTGGTGACAAGTACAGTCATCATTAACTATTTAGAAACTTTTGATTTTCATTTTCAAGGCATGAGGATATTTCTTCTACAGAAACTTAGGTTAATCAGACTTTTCAAAAACATCTTGAGCATTTTATTATGCACGCCTTTAATTTGGTAAGCCATACAAACCTGCCAAAATAAGAGGTAGCTTATAGAAACCAATGTGAACTTTTTTGTATATTTATTGCATTAAAATATGTTTTTAAACTACATATTTTGTTATTATTACGTATTTTATTAAATATCTGCACGAAGTTTTTACATTTTTTACACTTAGATATCACAGAAAAATCGGGATCCTAGTAATTACGCTTAATATTTTTCCAAACCGCAGTATAATAATGTAATAAAGAGAATATTTAGGTCAAATTTTGGGAATGATAGACCAGATTTATGGACATACCTTAAAGATGAACTGTCCCATCTCTGATATCTTGTCGGATCCCGTGGACCTCTTGAAGCAGTGCAGATAGTCCCTGGTGAGTATGAAGTACCTTTCCTTCCATCTGGAGAACATTCTGTCTCTCTGCTGCCAGAGCAGACCTTTCTTGATGGCGTGCATCTCACCTCCACGGACCAACTGGACGCTTCCTGCTTGCTGCTGCTGCTGCAACAGTGGAAAACGTGATCGACTCTCTCTTCGCATCATTACCTGGTCATGCTTCTCTTACACTTTTATTTGGAAATGTTTACTCTGTATGAAGAGCAAAATATAAACTAAGTTATACAAAATGTATTGATTATATGAAACGGTGAGTTTTACCAGAGGTTCTATTGAAGCTGAAAATGTTTCTGGATGTGAATGTGAAAGAGCAGAACTCAATAATTTTACCATTTTCCAAAGAATGTAACAAGAATTTTCAAGAATTTCCTCCATTCCAAGCTACCATGGCCCTTTTCTTTAAATGTTCTCAAAATTAATGTAATATTTTAATTAAAATAACACGTTTAAGGTATTTGCAGTATTAAGAAACGCGTCTTCAATTTCTTTGCTTATTCCTCTCCCTCCTCTCTCACTCTCTCTCTCTCTCTCTCTCTCTCTCTCTCTCTCTCTCTCTCTCTCTCTCTGGAATAACCTCTCTTCATTCTACGTTAAACTATGAGAAATGGCAAACTTTACTGCACGAAAACTGACGACTTATGTCAAATGTTTTGTAGCAATAATAATGTTCGATATATTTGCAGTTATTGGCTTTAATTGTTAAATATATTATAAAGTATTATGTAGTCATTCGTTTGTTTTTAAACACTACGGAGTGAATAAAAAGTATGGAACAATGCTTGTAACTTTATTGTTATAGTTTTGTGAAGTGATATTTTTTTTAGAAAAGCGGTAAGATATCAACATGTTTTCTTATTACTATGTTTGTGAATAGGGCGCGAGTTTTTTTTAATTGCAGCATTTTTTTTCTTCATTTTTTTTTTTTTTTGGTCCTCAGGTCTTGGAACGTATAGGTAGATGCTTTCTGAACTGTAATTTAAATTTATCAGGACGTATTACAGCATATTACATTCAAACCAAGAAAACGCATTCATAACAACGTTAGTGGTGTTGTGTTGTAACAAAATCGCCTCCATTTACTGCCAAAGTCTATCTTAAGAATTATTTAATGTTTGCAGCAACACTGCTCAACTAATCAGCTGCATCTCTTGCCCAATTCTTCGCTCTTATTCTTCAAGATCTCTTGGTCGGTTCTTGTAAACCCTCCACTTCAAATATCCCTGCAAGAAGAAGTGTAAGGGGTTCAGAACAGGAGATCTTGGTGGCCATTCAATACTTTCTCTTCTGCCAATCCATCTTCCTGAAAATTCATGATTTGGGTAATTCACCACCTGCCTTCAATAATGTGCTGACAAGTAGATATTACTTTACTTTAAGGTTCTCAGTCTGGCTCTACTCTTTCATAGTGCGTCCTACACACGGCTAGTGTGAAAGAATAATTAATTTACATTAATTGTACCTAACAGTGGTCCAAACTATAAAGCCCGGATCTTAAAGTACTTACAGCACAGTAAGTCGCGTCTTAGATGTTTATGAGAACTCCTAAGTGGTTTACCGGGAGAAACACGAGTCAGTTGGAGAATTTAATGTCATGTTGGCATGTTGGCCATAGTAGCTGAAATGGTTAGAGCGGCTGGACGGAAACCAGAAGATCCGTGGTTCAAACCCTGGCTATGGCACTGAATTTTTCAGTCTGGCCCTACCCCTTCATAGTGCGTCCTACATACGGCTAGTGTGAAAGAACAATTAATTTTCAAATATTACATTTGTTCTGAACATTAGTGCAGTTGGGAGTACATAAGTTTACCAGGTGTCTCAGGAAAGTGGACATTTTCGGGATTTTACATGTCATACTCCATACTTGATCGAATAGAGAGAAATTATGATTACCCAACCAAATTACACATTAGATACTAAAATATTAATACCTACATTATATGTCACATAATTTTTAATTACTTGCACAAGAATATCCAAAACTGATCTCTGATGGTGAATAAATCATTAATATTTCTACACATTTTACTATTAAACTATACGCAAAGTGTATTAATTTAAAGTCACATGTCATATACAAAAAATACTTTTAGCCTTTGACAGGGAATTACATACGTGACGTAGAATATTTATGAACCATGTTTCTTTCACTTTTAGAAAGCCTTAAAAGCTCGAGTCAAGTCTGCAAATATCGAACTCTGGTGCTCGTGGCTTCAAAGCAATTTCTCTCTCACAGAGATTCTCGCTTTGCAAAGGCCGCCTCAGGAATGCTGCAGGGCACCAAGTTTGTTGCTAGAAACTCGATATAAAGAAACAAAAAACATTCTCCAAGAGAAAGTGGTCTCTCGCGTTTCTTCGGCTTCTTCTTTAAGCATCTTGTTAATTGCTCCTTGTCCATCTTTTCTCCACATTTCCGCTCCACGCGAGGGCCCTCCGTACATAAAAGTGCTCGCCGCCTTTATGCTTAAAACTCGCACGTGGCTTCCGGACTGCAGCATTAATAATAACAGAACTAACATCTAATAAAACTTACATGTAACGAATACTTTCTGATATACTCGATTGGATTTCGAAGCACACGGTAACTGAGAGAGAGAGAGAGGGGGGGGCTGCCCGAACCGATTCTTATAAAACTTCTATAAACATATGTTCCAGATCTTCTCCGGAAACAAGCCAGGCAAAAAGACGATTAGAAATCGAGTTTCGGGAGCGTACATCTCTCCCATCATCAGGCTATTTTAATATATGTTATAACCACAAATGTATCACTGGATATTACGCAAATATAAACAAAAACAAAATACTACAAATACTTGCATTACTGAACAAAAGACTGTTTTCAGCAAATTAAATGCCAGGTCAGGAGATGGCGTGAGTATAGAAAATTAATTGGGTCAAAGAAACCTAACTTCTTAACTTGATGATCAAACTGTATAGATCTGCGCTCCTTAAACAGACGGATTTCCATTTTAAGGCCTGTTTCCAAGAGAAATTAAACTGGTATACAGCATCACGATTTAGCGTGCTCCTCTCGGAGGAAATGGCCAAAGCCTCCTTAATTCTCCGCTCCCAGTAACTGTTGTAGCTACAGAGCCAACTTTCGGGAGACGACCATCTTAGCAAAATGCAAAATAAACCTCCATAACATTAGAAGTTCATTTGGCAATGTTTCGGCTTGACTCTCAAAATAAGACATCAATTTCTCTATGTTTGCTACTGCTTGCCCGTGGGTCATAACCACAGCTGGTTATGGCAATAATGCCTTCCTCTGTAACCCGTTTATAGCCTCCGACATTGTCGATTTGCAACCAATTGTCAATTTCTTCGTCATCATCGGAATAGCCATTGATATTTGTAAAAAAATGTCTGTAAAATCTTCTTCCACACTTATGTTTTCCTTCTTCAATCCTTCTGGCACATCACATACACCAGACCACAACTTTAGCACAGTTTCTCTTCCAACCCGGTCCCAAGCAGGTGGGGTGAGTGAAATGAAGAATTCGAGTAATGTATCTACTGAGAGTGACAAATATATATATTGAAAACTGGTTTGTGTTATCGAGGTTTTACTTTACTTTATTTGCTCTTCCTTCCGTAAAAGGCATGGGTGTCGCATGAGGACAGATCCAGTGATCTTAGGCGAAATGGTTCTAGAATTTATTTGTCTCGACCCCCGAAATGATGGTGTACCTCGTGTAGAGTACTATATTAGCATAAATGCCATACGTGGGCAGTGGCGCCATCCTGTTTGCCGGCGACCCGCCTCTCTCCCACTAAAGCCATCGTGCGACGCATGTCGCTTTTCAGACACTAAATATACCTCCAGTATTTCTTTAAAGCTTTTTATAATACTGTAATACATTCATTTTGAGATGAAATACTATAGGTTCATATGATACAATTATTATTAAAATTTAAATGCAGGGGATACTATTTTTTTTCTTGTGTTTTACATGACTGATTTAATAATGGTCAAATAACATAGATCCAATATCGAATATTTTTAATAATCGGAACTTGCCTTTTAATACAAGTTCTTGGATACCACAGTCACTCAAAATCCCATAAAATAAATTAGCAGACACACTAAATTAAACAATTTCTAAGTTATATAAGGTACTTTCTTTAGAAGGCTTTTTACTTAGTTTTTTAGCATCTAGCACTGAAAGCAAACATTTCAGACGCAATGCAACCGTCTCCGAGGAGACTTCGATCAACCACTGAAGATGTCTACCGCAGTTGTCAATGAAACGTCTGGGACATCTATCTCCATCAGAATAAGCCACAACACCGCGGAAGTAACCTCCAATTATCCTGATTTGCACTGACTGCTTTATCCGCTTGACAGAATAAAGTGATGCATGTAACATAACTATGAACTAAAAATATGTGCAATAAATGCAAAGAGAAAATATAATAGGTATTATATCGCTTGCCTGCTCCCAAAATATAAATATATGTCGACATATCCAGACCTGTCAGTTGTTATTAGGTAGGGCATACAAACTGGACGTTAAAATGTAGTTTCGCATTAAATATTGGCCATGACCTGTACCACAGAATGACAGTAACTAAGTAACCGAAGCAGTAGACCGAACATTAACTGATGCTAATTTGGTAACGTTGAAGTTGAACATCTTGCACTGTGACAAAACCTTGAATTTCTGACTAGTATAGTGAAAAGTCTCATGCCTCAAGCTTACGACTCCCCGTCCCTTATATATAGCAGTATTTCTATACAACTCCGAGCGTTTTTTTTTTTTTTTTTTTTTTGGCAATTTTATGTCCTCGAACGTTAAGTCATATCGGACGGTTAATGAAATGGGTGAAATGATGCTCAAATGAGTCCGGGGTCCATGAAGCTTAGAGCTACCCGACATTCGTCTTGAAGGATAAGGGAAAACCCCGGAAAAACCTTATCCAGGTAACTCACACTGACCGAGATTCGAACTCGGGACCTCTTGAACGTGAGGCAGTCACGCTACCATCTGCGTTACCGAGGCGGGCATCTAAGCGTTGAACTCTCATGAATTTCTCTACTCATTCTTATACAAAACACTCTTGTTAATTGAGATAAACATTTGCAGACATTGTCTTACTGCATGTTTCTATTGCGTAATGCGAGGGGCACTTTTGAACTTTGGTAACCCTGAATATTGTAGGTACCATCTGATGTTTCCAATGGAAAGTTTGACATTGTTGACCATAATCTACTTCAGACTTTTGTCAATGGAGCGTCATTTGTTTTGTTTACATTAACTTGAAAAATGTTTCTCAACAAAAACATGGAATTAACTCGTGAAAAGCCCGCCTCGGTAGCGTAGATGGTAGCGTGACTGCCTCACGTTCAAAAGGTCCCGAGTTCGCATCTCGGTCAGGGTGAGTTACCTGGATACGGTTTTTTCGGGGTTTTTCCTTATCTTTACAGACGAATGTCTGGTCCATGGACCCTGGACACATTTGAGCATCATTTCACCCATTTCATTCACCGTCCGATATGACTTAAAGTTGGAGGACGTAAAATTAAAATATATATATATCAAGACAAGAGTGCATCGATCAACTAACTTCCACATTTGGTGACGAAGCTCCATCCTTTGCCACTGTAAAACGCTGGTATAACGAATTTAATCGTGGCAGCCGTCCACTCAATGATGAAATTCGTGAAGGTCGTCCAAAATTAGTTTGTGTGCCAAAACATTGAGGCTGTGCAAAAACTAATAATGCAAGATCATCATGCGACATATTGTGAGTTTGAGGCAACCCTAGGCATTAGTTCCACTAGCATAAATATTGCATGATTATTTAGCCGTGAAAAAGGTTTTCTCCCGTTGAATCCCACATAATTTGACGCAATCTCAAAAAGATGCTCGTGTCGATTGGTGTACAAAAATGCTCAAGAAATACAATGGCGGTGCCTCAAAAGAAAAGGAAAGCCAACAAGAACCATAGGGACGTTCATAAAGACTGCGAGTGCACACACATCTCGTCTAACAACAGAGTATCTCAAGGCTCAAAAAATCGAATTGATGGGTCATTCACCATACAGTCCTGATTTGGCGCCTAATGACCATTTTGTTACCAAAAATCAAGTGTAAATTGCATAAATTCTTCTCGAACATTTTCGTGTTGTAACTTCATAAATTGCTGAACGTTTTCTTTCTGGGTATGCTGTTCACATAAAGCGTGCGTGTATACACACAAAAAAATTGTTTGTTTCTTCTAAATATACTTCCTTGATATTAAATGGTCCACAAAACACAATTTCAGTGAAATTTCTATATTGATTGGTAAATGATGGAGAAACTAAAAATACCTGTAACTGCACGTTTAAATGACGAAGCAACCCTTCCTTACCAGTATCCGATATCTGGAAACTCAATCTCGTTATCGAGACGACGAATAACGTGATCTATCGTACGAGTGTAACAGATCTTTGACCTCACGGCTGATACATGTTATATTTCTTATCTACAAGAGTCAAGGACCTAATCTGCAAACAATTTATATATTTTAACTTCTATATTAAGTTGTATGCTAGCAGTTCAAAACAAAACTATTTCAACGACTTTTATATGAAGATACAAGATTTATCTCAAAAAATTCAAACTCGAAGGTTTGTCAACGAAACAACTGTTGCTGCAACGTTCCGTATACACTTGAATTTCAAAACAGTAGTTTATATACGGTCGCTTTCCATACCTAAAATATTTGCTATTGGCTTCTCCGGAAATAGACCCTTCAGATCAAGTAAAATAAAACAAAAGCCATTTTTGAAAGTGTCACGTGGGCTTATAGCTTATATTCAGCATTCTTAAAAGATGTAAGGCAAAAATTTTCACGAAGCTGCAACCAGTACCCTTCAAATAGAACAATATTCCTTATTTTTTGTATTCTCAAAAATCGCTCTAAAAATTTCGATATAAAATATCTGAAATAAAATATTTGAAACAGAGACGACCCTTTGTATGATTTTTTTTTTTTTTTTTTTTTTTTTTTGCATCTACTCATTATTATTTGACTTTGCGGAACAGGAATGCACAATAGACCGACACAACTTACTACTATATGAGTATTTGGTTAAATTATTTACTTAATACTATGCAAACTTGGCGCAGATCCCAGAATGTGCAGATATTGAGAAGGTGAGCATATGCCACAATGGTCACAGCCAGCTAGAGAAAGAGCTTCTAAAACAGGAATCCATTCAACATTGATGGATTCTCTGTTTATTTGTTTCATTTACAGTCTCCAGAACTTATTTAATCATATGGATAGGATAGCTACACACGGAGTGGATTCGGCACTGCGACCAGTGTTAATCTACTGTACTAAGCTCCAAGTGGGGCATCAGCGGAGGAAGGATGAGGGGAGAGGAAAAGGGTAGGCTGGCTCTAGGATGCACGACAGTGCAAAGGGCAGGATACATACAATTTACCTGTTGGAAACTCCCCGGCAGGCCAGTACAACCGGCATCCCACCCACCCCTTGTAGGGGAGGGGATCCGTCCCCTTCAGCTGCTGTGGTGCAAGCGCTGCGGACCCCTAGCACTCGTAGTACCTTTGACTTTAGCAGAGGAACCTCGGGCCGATCATTCGAGTCCCTCCCGAATGGCAGTTGTTCGAATTGGGTTGGACTCGAAGGAACAGTGTGTTCCCGACACCCGTGGGAGATCGGGTACCTCCGGCCAGGCTTCGGCCGCCCGGAGAGGGCAGGGGCTTGCCTAAGAAGTCCCGGGTACTCGCCTGCAGAGCTAGTAGAAGATGTGCTAGATCACCAGGCGCCCCCACCGAGGTTATTCGGTAGTTTTCCCTGCGGGGTTGACGCGCGTAAGTGGTGTATCCACTTCCACCCGTTTTGAGATGTGGGGGGGGGGAGCTTTTTAGATTTCAGGTATTGCACCAAGGAAAGAGCCCCGGAGTTTTCAATCGCTCCTGGGTTGACAGAGGCCGGAGTCTTTGGACATTCGGGTAGACCTCGTGTTACAATCCCACCCACCCCGGTACTGAAACGGCTTACTAGGCCGGTCGGGAGGAAGAAGTGTTTACCAGTAGCATATCATCCTGCCATACAGCACCCAAGACTGCCACCGACATTTTGACCCTGAAAGAGACTACAGATGAGAGATGTATAATGACATGAAATTCTAGAGATGTAATTAACCTACCCAGCATTCTCCTGGCGATCCGGGAAACCCCCCGAAAATCCCATGGGTAAGGTTGGCCGGTCACGGGAATCGAATGCGGGCCACAGACGAAACAACCTGAGCCATTCCGTTCGGTTTAATCCTATAGGGGGTTATACTTTAGAAACAGCTGAATGTAGATTTTTCTTTTAGGTTTCATTACTCATTTACACTTCTGGACTCTGCACAAAGCGAGCAGTAATTCTAATTGAAGTAAAATTCTCACGCCCCAGCTGGAATAGTATCCGCGAGCCAGAGGTTAACAAACTAGAAGGCTGATAAGTCGACTACATAAGACCATCTTAGCAGACAGTCTCAAAATTGTACACAGTTAACGTCAATCTACAAATTAGCATTCATTTATCTGACGACATAATGTTGGTAGTTTTAAAAGCTATACCAGTGCATACTGTCTTAATTCCAAGGTAGCATGGTATTTTGACAATAAGCAGATATATACAATGTTCTTTATTAATAGATTGTTATAATTCCAGTAGTCCTCTTCGAGGAATAACACGAGAATGTTATCAGAGGATTGTAACGTATGCAAGAATACCAGGAAAATACGTAAAATGTGCAATTCTAGTATAATTCTGACGAAGCTTATTGATTAACCTTCCCAATACTTAACTAAACATTACACTTTTATGAGTTCTTCCCAGAAAAAGTGGAGTATGTCGCAATGTCATGCATATCGCTTCCTATTGTTATCATAAGTATCAATGCATTTGGGTGTTACGTCACTTCCTACTGGTACCGTAAGTATTGAAAATGATGGTTTCATCCTTGTTGTCATGGCAATTGTAAATTTAGCTTACACAAGCAAATGCGTGTTCGAAGTCATTAACTTACAAAGCAAGTATTGCAAAAAAAGTTCTTTATGAGGGGAGTTCAATAAGTAATGCAAATCACGTTTTTTTTCGGCCAATTTTGGTGGAGAAAAAAACTGACATTTTTGTGGAACATTTTCAAACATTCCCGCTTCGTCTCGTAAAGTTTCATTGACTTCCGATAGGTGACAGCGCTATACGGAGCTTTTAAAATGGCGTCTGTAACGGAGATGCGTTCCAAACAACGGACAGTCATTTGAGTTTTTTTGTCGGAAAACCAAGGCATCTCAGATATTCATAGGCGCTTGCAGAATGCCCACGGTGATCTGGCAGTGGACAAAAGCACGGTGAGTCGTTGGGCAAAGCGTGTATCATCATCGCCGAATGGTCAAGCAAAACTGTCTGATCTCCTGCGTGCTGGGCGACCGTGCACAACTGTGGCTACTGCAACGTTGGAGCGTGCGAGATGATCCCGGATATCAAACACCTCAGTGCTCAACTTGACGTCTCTGTTGGTAGTGCTGTCACAATTGTTCACCAGTTGGGATATCCAAAGGTTTGTTCCATCTGGGAACCTCAATGTCTAATCGAAGACCATAAAGAGCAAAAGAGAACCATCTGTGCGGAATTGCTTGCTCGGCATGAGGCTGATGGTGACAGTTTATTTGTCAAACATTGTTATCGGCGATGAAACACGGGTTCATCACTTCGCACCGAAACAAAACGGAAATCACTGGAGTGGCACCACACCCACTTCCCTACCAAGAAAAAGCTTAAATCCACACCCTCAGCCGGTAAAGTCATGGCTACAGTCTTTTGGAACGATGAAGGTGTTATTCAGTTCGATGCCCTTCCCCATGGTCAAACGATCAACTCTGAAGTGTACTGTGCTACTCTTCGAAAATTAAAGAAATGACTTCAGCGTGTTCGTAGGCACAAAAATTCGAACAAACTTCTTCTCCATGACAATGCAAGACTTCACACAAGTCTTCACACCCGAGAGGAGCTCACAAAACTTCAGTGGACTATTCTTTCGCATCCTCCTTACAGCCCTGATCTAGCGCCGTCGGATTTCCATATGTTTGGCCCAATGAAGGACGCAATCCGTGGGACGCACTACTCGGATGATGAAGTTATTGATGGAGTACGACGTTGGCTCCGACATCGACCAGTGCAATTGGTACCGTGCAGCCATACAGGTCCTCATTTCAAGGTGGCGTAAAACAGTAGCATTGAACGAAGACTACGTTGAAAAATAATGTTGTGTAGCTAAAAGATTGGGGAATAACATAGTGTACTTAAATGCTGAATAAAACAACCTTTGTTTCAGAATAAGAATGTGTTGCATTACTTATTGAACCGCCCTCGTAAATAGTTAATGCCAACTAAAATATTTCAGCTATTAGCCATTTCTGAGATATTCGCTGTGCTAGTTTGAAGTTTCCATTATTTGAGTAATAGTATTTTTACTAGAGAAATTAGTGCATTCCCCCCTAAATTCTATATACAACTTTCAGGATCATTGATTTAAAATAAGAGAAAAAGAAAGCATACTTAGAAATATTTGATCAAAACTTGGCATTTAAGACACTTGTGTAACTAATAAAATGTACCTACATCTTGAATTTTCTGCGAATAGATCCTCATCATTTGAAATAAATTTTGTGCACTTTGATATTATAAATGATTAACCATAAGAGTAAAAAGCTTTCTACACAAAAAAATATGAATATCACCAAAACAACAATCTTAGTTAATTATTATGCGACATAGACCATTATTTTCCGAAGTATCTGTTATTGGTTTGTATTTTCAAACATATTTTTGAAGTGCAATGTCGCATTCCCTTGTTTCTTATGATGTCATTTCAGAGCCAGAATTTGAAATTATTGTCACGTCAGATTTTTTAAGCAATGCTGGTAACTTGTTCAATTATCAGAATAATATGTCAGGAGCTTTGCACTCTACAAGTTCTGTACTCGAGCTTCACTTAAAGGGCCGACTGTTGTATTATTTTCGGTCAGTAAACACACAAAGTATTTTGGTTACGCATGTGTGAGTTGACCTAGAGTTAGAACGGTATCTTCAGCTCAGCCTGTACGACTGCTACACGCTTGCTTTTCGAATCGTATGTCAGACTTGCAAAATCAATAATTTCGCAACAATTAATTTGTATATTTCATTATAACATAAATCTTATTTAGTTTTCTGTTAGAGAAATGCTTCATAAAATACAAACATGGCTAATTTCTAGCACCAACTAAAAGAGAAAACCTTGTGTTCAGGAGCAGGAAATTCTCAACAAAAATTCATTTAAATAGCAAATCTGGTGTTTAAGTTCAAACTTTACAAAGGATGCCAAAAGGATATTTACAAGAAAATTATACTGCATTTTGCATGCAAAATTGTTTTCTCAAAAAACGGCTCAAATGATTTTTTATTAAAATACAATGCGTTTAAAATATATAGTTAATAAAATATATGTATATACATAACATTTTATGCAGATAGTCTGCAAAACCTACCTCATTCAGAATTAATTTCATATAATTTTGAGTAAGTTGTAAACCGTAAAACATGGACAAAGTTAACCCTTACAATTGAAGATTTCATTAAAATGTGCAGTACATTTAAAAATAACGCTAACAGCGTAATATATCTCTGTGGCCCGCATTCGGGGGGCCCAGGTTCGATTTCAGTAGCCGACCTACCGGATCCATGACTTTTTTTCAGGGGGTTTTCCCGGGTCGCTAGGGCAATGCTGTGTAGGTTAATTACATCCCCCGAATTTCCTGTCCCTCCATTTCATCTCCATTATCATTTCATATCATCTCATCTGGTGGTCAAGGCCGCGCAGTGGCTCAGTGGTTAGACCGCTTGGCTCTCACCAAGGCGGCCCGGGTTCGATCCCAGGCAACCGCAAAGTGAGATTTGTGCTGGACAACACGGCGCTGGGGCGGGTTTTCTCCGGGACCTCCGGTTTCCCCCGCCATCTCATTCCACCGGTGCTCCATCTTCATCTCATGTATCATCAGTGTCATCGCCTGCGGTGCCGTATACAGTAAAAGCGGGCGTTAAACACTACACATTTCATTTTATCTGGTAGTCACTTTCAGGGTAGAAGTGTCGGCGGGAGTATCGGCGGTGCATGAAAGGATGATATGGTCTGAGTGAACCACTTCCTCCTCCGATAGGTCGGTTGCTGGTCTCCGAACCATAGTACGGAGGAAAGTCGGCTGTCCTGCCTACCGGGGAAGTTTCCATCTAAGTAAAATGTAGGGACCCTGCCCTCTGCACTGTAGTGGCTCCTTGGGAAGGTCCCCCCTATGTCTCCACTTACCTCATCCTTCCTCCCGGGGATGCCCCACTTGGGGGCATATGGTACAATAGACCTAGACTGGTCACAGTGCCGAATCCCCTTCGAAAAAAATGGCGTAATATAAGTCTACGCAACTGCTACGTAAAAAAAAAAAAAAAAAAAAAAAAAATTGTAGCTAACAAAATGAAAACTCTTAAAAATTGCCAGAACATTTAAACTGCAATTTCGTTTGTTGTTTCTTCATATTAAAAATGAGGCTTGCCTCTGTTATTTCGCCTGGTAATTTTTAAAATGATATATTAATGCTCCCTGCAGCCACTGTATTTACTTATGTTGATTTACTTAAATAATTCCTCTAGCCAGATTTTTATAACATTAAGCTCTGTATATTAGGGCTTCCCTTAGAACTCAGTCAGCAACGTATAGGTGCAAATTCTGACTAAAATCTCAGTTTTTTACGTTAATTCCACGCTATCCTCGAATAAATACCTTTTTTTTTTTTTAATCGAAAAAACCACCTCAAAGTTTAACGTGACAACAAGTTTCTCCCCAAGGACTGGAGAGGTATGTAGTTTCCATTTAACCTTCACAAAGTAATATCGTAATTGGCTTTGTTTCTTCAAATTAGAAGTTGGTGAAATTCATGTATTTGGGAAGTCGAGGGTGCGAACTTGGGGTCGATGAACTGCTGAGTGTAAGGGAAAGTGGTCCGGCAAGTGTCCTTCAGGTAACGGCAGACTTAGTTTAGTTGCTACGGCCAATTAACGCACAGAATCCGTCTGTATCTGAGGTCACCGCACGTCGAAACCCGAAACCTAACCGACCACAATAACTACTGGCCTTCCTAACTGAACTACAGCTTTTCTTTCAAGTTGGCAACATTTTCGGAAAAATAAACGCTGATAACCAAGTTACTTTGTTGAAAAGGCTAATAAAAATCAATTTATCACTGATCTAGCTTTCAGTTCTTATAACAGACACCGTTTCCTGCGTCATTTATATTCGCAGGTAAAAGCGATATATGAAACTATTAACCAGACCATACTAACTTATTCTCCTTTCCACTGATTCAGAAATTACAGCATGTCTAAACGACTTAAGTGCTACGATACCAAAATAGTACTTTGTGAAAAATTCATCTTTGTATCGGTGGCCATATCGCTGTAATACTATAGGAAAATCCGATTTATTTAAATAATCCAAACCTTAATATAACTTGTCAACTAGCAAATCATTTATTTTAATAATAATCATATTATTTAATTGTTAATCCGTTAATCTGGTATTTCGTTTATTATATTGTTATGCTGCACTGTAACATTCAATTTTACCCTTAATTTGATTAAGCTTATACATCACGTGTTACTTGGTTATCATACAATTCAAACGTCAATTGCTAATATGTTAAGTTGGTGTACAATTACATTGTTTCACTTTTAAATTGTTAAATGAATTTAACATAACTTTAGAAGTAATTAGGAGACTTTTTAAATAGGCGAGTATAAGAAAAGCAATAAGAATGTATGTATACGAATGTCGGATGATCAGTCCCGGGTCTCACAATAAAAAATTATTTAATTTTCTTTTATTTCTGAACATAATCTCCAGAAATGCTAATGCGTTTCTCATATCGGTGTTGTAATTTAATTAAACCATCTCTGTATTAATTGAACCATCTCAATGCCGTGAAATCTCCGTTCTCCAAGAAGTTTTTTGAGGTTCTGGAAGAGGAGATAGTTACTGGGTGCTAGATCTGGCGAATAGAGTGGATATTCAAGCAATTCGAACTTTAATTCGCACATTTTTCCCATTACAATGACTGGGAGATGGACCAGAGCATTTTTGTGAAGAAACAAGAATCTTTTCTTTGCCAAATTAGGTCTTTCTTTTCACCTCAACACTCAAACGTTGCAGTAAGCTTATGTAGTAGTCACCAGTGATACTTCTACACTTTTCCAAGTAATCAATAAAAATAATTCCCTGAGCATCCCAGAAAACACTCGCCATAACCATGTTAGCTGACAAAATTGACTTTACCCTCTTTGGAGTAGGTTCACCTGGCGAAATCCACTGTTTTGAGTGTGATTTACTTTCTGGAGTGTAGTGATGTATCCAAGTTATCATCCATGGTAATAATCTGTCTCAAAAATTCACTGGGAGTTTTACGGTAGAGCTCCTTTTGATCAGGTGTCACCAAACGCGGCACCCATCTTGCACAAATCCTGTGAAAGCCCAAAACATTACTTCAAATATTGTCTGCACATTCTTTTGATCTGTTTAAAGTCTCTGCTATCTCAAACAACTTTAATTTGCGAACTTCTAATACTAAACGATGAACTTTTTCAATGATCTCTGGAGTTGTGACTTCCACAGGGCGTCCAGAACGAGACTCATCGCTAGTGCTCGTACGTCCCATTTTAAACTATGCAACCCACCTTTTCATCATTGTATATGAAGGGGCAGAGTCTTTTAATGTACTGTTCTCCATGATTTCTTTATGTGTTAAGCCTTTCAAATGGAAGTTGTGGCGTTATTCCTCCACTCGCAGCAGATAGGAAGCACGCAGACTGTTTGGAAGATCCAGGTCGAGATTTGATTAGATAAGAGTCATGAGATCTGTTCTCAGGTGTAGATTTTGGTGACATGTAATGACCAGTTAAAATAATCAAATGCACTTTCATTGTTGCTAGCATGTATGTAATTAAAATGTATCCTTTTCTCTCAATCCGTTAATATGTAATACTTCCACCTGGTGTATATCATAGCAACTACAGCTAATAAACATTTTTCATTGTCATATTTGTTTTTCTCAACCCAAAATTAGTAGGAATTGCCTCATGAAGTGCTCGAAACATTCAAAAATAATTTTTTTGTTGCCCAGTGTTATTGGCAGGTACTGCAACTGTCCAATCAGAAGCCTGAGTGACGTCTAACAAGGTATCATATTGTATTGGTATCGTATTAACAAGCACCGCAGCGTTACGGAATTTGCAAACACATTTATCTTGGCTCAGTGAGCGCTTTATATGTTGAGAAAGCGTGTCCGTCACGCTAAACAAGGCTATTCCTTTTAACAAGGGATTTAACAGATAGAACCACATGGTAAACTTTCAAGAAAACAATCTGGGCAGCATTTAGTTCTAAGTTGTGCTTTTACAGTCAACGGTTATGCTAGTTTCACGCCTGCAGACAGTAAAATTAACGTTAAAAATAAATAAAAAGAAAGTTCCAAAGTATATAACAATTTCAACGGAACAAAGACGTGAATTTCAGAAATGGCTAAGGGCAAAATAAGTGTTACTTAGATTTAATACTGTAAATACCGAGCGAGATGGGACAGGCGGTTTTGTCTGTGACCCGCATTCGGAAGGTCCGGGTTCGATTCCCGTGGTCGGCCTACCTAACCCATAGTTTCTTTTGGGGTTTTCTCGAGTCGCCAAGTGAATGCTGGGTAGGTTAAATACATCCCCGGCATTTCATCTTTATTATCATTTCATATCACCTCACATTTGGTGGTCTCATTCAGCAGAAGTGTCGGCGGAAGTCTCGGCGCTGTAGGGCAGGATGATATGGTCCTGGTAAACACTTCCTCTTCCGGCAGGACGGTCTACGGTCTGGCCTGTGGGCCGTTTCAGGACCGGGTAGCTTCCAACTGTTCAACTGTAGGGATCCCATCCCTCTGCACTGTCTTGACTCCTCGGGTCGGCCGCCCTCTGTCTACTCTCACCTCATCCTTCATCCTGGTGATGCCCAACTTGGTAAATTCTAAGACATTCATTAATTTTCCCTAAATTATTACCTCAACGTAGTGTTGAGGTAACACGACTGCCTTTCACACATTCAGGAGGTGCTAGGTTCGAATCTCAGTTTAAGCGGGTTCCCAAGATTTTCTCTTATCCTTAAAAATCAAGTATTAGGTATTAGTGTTAGGCTATTAAACTTCGGACTCATTTCGCCGTCCACTGAAGGGCATAGAATTAACAATTAACTGTGGAAAATCTTCTTCATATGAAAGTTTAATTGAAAAAAGATTTTCTAGAAATTATTTGTTATTTATTCATTAAAAACTAGCTGAATTAAATGTTGTTTGGTATTTAGGTACCTTCAATAAAAAGTAAAATTAAAAAAATGCGCGAATGTTCTAAAATGCTTTCTTATTAAGGGAATCTCAAAATATCCAAACATCCTCACGTGCCTTTTTCTGGTTCTGTCTTGCTCTGTTACCTAGAGTAAATAGAGGAAGGACTATTCCACCAAAAATTCGATACCAATTTTCTCAGAAGCATTTTTCTACGTAAACACGCTTTTGGGATATACAAAAATGTAATCCGAGCAGGTTTTGGCTGTGGAGGAACGGGGTAAACGGGCGAATTGGCTGGCAGTGGTGCAATACACAGAGTTGTGTCGGAATGCAGGTGTCACGGACATACCTGCTGTATGAGATGAGACGGACAGGATATCCCGCTCCGAGCAAGGCGGAGTCTGCCGAGGACACAAGCAGCAAATACATGATCGTAATCTGCTCATAACTCTGTATCCTGAAGGTCTCAACGAGGGATTTCCCCGATTTAATACTGAAGAGACACTGACAAAATGTTTACTCTAAGATCAGCTAGTCTCTAGTTTCCTAGCAAATATATTTTTTTTATTATTATTAGACGTCAACTAAATCAAATAGAGAAATATTCGTGTGCACGTGTGAGTAGAATAACAAAAATCCGAACATTCGGGTACTGTGGCTCAACTTGCGTGATACAGTCGGCCAAACGTTGGAAGAGGCTTTAACTTTTCTTCGAGAAAGTTCCTATCTAAATTCTAGCTCTGGAAAGTGGCATTAATGCATCACTCTAGCAACAGAAAACCGGTAAAAAATAATTGATTTAGATAATAAATAGTTGCTTGCGAGTTTCGAGCGATTTGTAATCTGAAATGCAGTACAATACTTATAAAGCATTTTTCGTAAAATTTATTAACTATATTTTTATATATTCGGCATCTTTAGCCCTTTAGAGCATGAATTATTTTGTTATTTATGCCGCTCTTGCTGTAATTTCTAAACCGATTCTCATACCGCTTTCTGCGGTGCCTCAACGCAATCAATTCGAATAGACATGATCGTTAAAGCGATAACAATGGACTGGCCATCCATTCAAAGATAAACGTCGTGAGTTCGAATCTCGGCAACTGCAGTGAAATGTGCCTGTGGTAAAGGACAGGGAGGGCCCAAGTAAAATAATCGGTTTCTTTCTTCTTCTTCTTCTTCTTCTTCTTCTTCTTCTTCTTCTTCTTCTTCTTCTTCTTCTTCTTCTTCTTCTTCTTCTTCTTCTTCTTCTTCTTCTTCTTCTTCTTCTTCTTCTTCTTCTTCTTCTTCTTCTTCTTCTTCTTCTTCTTCTTCTTCTTCTTCTTCTTCTTCTTCTTCTTCTTCTTCTTTTTGTAATTTACGTCCTCCAACGTTAAGTCATATCGGACGGTGAATGAATTGGGTGAAATGATGCTCAAATGAGGCAAGGGTCTATGGAGCTTAGAGTTACCCGACATTAGTCTTGAAGGATAAGGGAAAACCCCCTGAAAAAACCGTATCCAGTTAACTCACCCTGACTTGAGATTCGAAATCGGGACCTCTTGAACCTGAGGCAGACACGCTAGCATCTACGCTACCGAGGCGGGCATATGATGATATGCTTGGATGTTGACGGGATATCTATTATTTGACAGCATTTGCTTTTTATATTAAAAACACTACAACGTAATTGTAAAAATAATATACTAAATATATTATTCACAATAAAATATTATTCAAGGCGAATACAGCCTAATGTTGCCTCAAAGAACTACCAAGCATTAAAGGATTAAGGGTGTAATACGAAACATTTAAAGAAAACTACCCCTTTTCCAAACTCTCCTGTATAAGAAGAATGTCCATTTTTCTTCATTCACTTAAAAATTACTATGCTATTTATGAATATATCATACATTTGTTATATCTGCAAAACATACGTGCATCCTGAATTTTCTGTAAATTTCCTATGAAGTCCCCTTTATTCAGAAAAATGTTAAGCTATACAGACAAAAACTATGTTTTCATATTCAAAAGAGAAGTAACTGGGGTGGGTCTTTGGCACATAAAATGAACGACGTTTTGAAGCGTTTTATCCATTCTTGGATAAATGCAGAGTATGGGTATCGAGACTTCAGGAAAGAAGTTAAGCTAAGATTAGAAGATATTAACAGACAAGACATTTTCGCCAATACAAGTGACAAAAACTCACTGAGATTATATAGAGAAATAAAAACAAGCTGGGGGAGGGAAGGATATATAGATACACGTAGTAAGTTAGGGCGAGAAGGTTTTGCTTGGGCGAGAACAGGAGTGAGAAACTTGAAAGGTATAGGTCAAGAGAGGGAGCTAGATAAATATCCATTGTGTGGAGAATAGAATGCAGATTTCCACTGTATATTATATTGTAGTCAAACAAAGATATGGAGAGAGCAGGCTTGGCTACGTAAATGGGACAATTTGGGGGGTGAAGTAGTAATTAGAAAAATTTTGTCAGTAAAAGGGGAAAAGAACAGGAGAAATATAGGGAATTATTTAGGTAAAGTTAAAGAGAGATGGCTAAGAACAATTAAGAGAAAAATCTAGAGTGGGATAGGAGAAATGGAAAAATGTGTAAAAAGGAGTAGAGGGCCTCCAATACACAAAAACCTAGGGTTAGGTGTATGGGGACCGAATTATTAGTCAATGGTGGACAACATGATAGGATTTTTAGGATTTAGGAATATATGGCATTTTTCAGTATGGATTTTATAATTGTAATCTTGATTTTGTATTTACATTTGATGTAAAAGGAAAGATGAGAAATATAGGAACAAGAATTAAATTGTAGAAGAATCATAAACAATTACACTGCTTTGCAAACAGAAGGTGTGTTTACAACTGTCATTACTTGAGAGTATTTTGATCATGAACATTACAGCTGTCACAACCACTGCACAAGATAACTCATACAAAACTGTACATATGTACAAATATTAAGTATTATACACTTATATACTTAAAATATGATAGTGTCCTAATTGTTGTGATAATTATTTTTGTGTAAATAATCTAAAGTTAATGAATAAATACATATCTGCATTCAACTAACTGCACAAAAACTGTGGATAGCTTTAAAATACACAAATTAATTTAAATAAGAGGTATGCTTTGGCTATATCAGCCATTGAAGGGATATTAGTTTTCAATTGTTTAAAATTTTCAAAATTAGTTATTTTAAAATGCTTTTTTCACAGCCAACATACGGTGATCCGCTTTTTAAACATTTGACAATCACTTCACATTCCTGTACCCCTATAGCACCTAAAGTCTACTTCCTTTCCTGTCATATTTATGAGTCCTGCTGTTAATAAATAGTCTTTTGGATAAAACTGTTGCAGGTGGAATATACAAATATTTACCAGCTATTTTTTTTTACTTGTATTTGAATTTGTTTTCCAGTAATCCAGTGTTCTAGAAAGAGGAGGTGACAAATTGTCGTGGATATGTTCAGTGACTTCCTCTTGGGAACAGGTAACTGACACTGAATTTGACACACGATTATTTCTTACAAAATGTTGCTGTGCAGGTACCACATTACTGCAATTTCTCGGGCTTTGCAATGTTCTACTTGCAGCAATAATAATTTGTGATTTTAAATAAAATAAAAGTTGTAGAATCACCACCGAAGTACCTAGCAAATTTTCTGAAGTACCATTCGATGTCGATATCATGCAAGTATTGTGGGTATCAGGTATCGATTTATAAACTTTTCCAAGAAGAGTTTGTAGAAGTTATATCAAAGTACAAAGTGCATCAGAGTTTTGCTTAATGGGAAGTAGGCTACTACATTTTTCAGAGGCTGGGGTTCACATGCGTGTGAATCATCACATCCACACCTGCAGCAATGTGCCAACTTCTTATTGGAAAAGGTGCATTTGTGTATCATAGGGGAGAGGTAGAGGGAGAAGGATGAAGTACACCATAACTCAAAAGAGAAATGTCGGATGAATACCAAATTTGGTGTCAGGGTGCTCATTTTGCATGAAGGTGGCCATATGTGGCGCTGAAGTGCTAATGTTGCACACCAGTTTCCTTTCCCAGTCTCGTTTTACTGGTACTTTTTCGAAAGCACTGAAAACAGTGAAAAGAATTATGAAAGAGTTCCATTTTCAAATACTTATATTTAGCGTCATAAGTATTTTTTTTTAATTTACGTCCTTCAACGTTAAGTCATACCCGAAAATGAATTAAACTGATGAAATGATGCTCAAATAAGATCAGGGTTCATAGAACTTAGCATTACCCCATATTTATCTTTAGGATAAAGGGAAAATTCCGGAAAATACTTATCCAGATAACTAATCCTTTGAACTCAGGATATCTTGAACGTGAAGCAAACACACTAGCATTACGCTACAGAGGCGGGCAAAATAATTATTTCATGCCCAAATCTTACAATTTTTGCAATGTTTCTCACAATTAGGTTTCTATGGTCGGCGTATTTTACCATCGTTCCTCTTTTCCTCAAATGGTTCCTTATTTTTAAATTGCATTAGAGCGAAAGCTATCTTCCACTGCTTAGGGAAGGCCCAGTTTCAGCGTTTGTGAAAATTAATTTTTACAATGTAAACCTAAATAATTACATGTCAAACATAAACCTATATAAATTCCCGTCAAGCCTAAATAATTCAATTCAAAAACCTAACTAAATTTACACAGCAAGCTAAATAATAATAATAATAATAATAATAATAATAATAATAATAATAATAATAATAATAATAATAATAATAATAATAATAATAATAATAATAATAATAATAATAATAATAATAATAATAATAATAATAATAATAATAATAATAATAATAATAATAATAATAATAATAATAATAATAATAATAATAATAATAATAATAATAATAATAATAATAATAATAATAATAATAATAATAATAATAATAATAATAATAATAATAATAATAATAATAATAATAATAATAATATGACAATACTAGCAATAATACAAGCAATAACAATGCGTTATCAAACAATAAATACCTATGTTTCGAGTACATTGTATGATAATCCGATTTTGAATATTTACTAGTGATAATAAAATATGTAATTCCACATTTTCCCGTCTATAACTCCTTCTTCTATAGTCTCTGTTTAAAACTATTTACACTCTGTGGCAGTGTGTCCAGTAATTCTGCAGTTATGTTGTTCCAGTCATTAATTGATCCGTTGCAAAGGAAAATTTACCTGTGTCCGTTCTCTGTAATCTATTTCTTATTTTCTTGCAATGGTAATTTCGCATACAATATAATGGAGTTAATAACCGCTTCATTATGTCTTTCCAAGCGGATTCCCCTTATATAGGCTCTAAAATTTGCACATAGTCTTGCTCGTTTTCTACGTTTTTCTAATGTTTCCCAGGAATTAGCAGTGCTGACATGGTTTTCTACTTGTTTATCTCGGTCTAAACCAATACTTGTACCAAGAGAAATAATCTAGACGGAATCGTTTTGACTTGCGAACAATCCCACTTGACTTTTTTGCCAGTTTTACCATTTTCCTTTTATCGCATTGTCCTGCAACTGGTTTTGCTTTGTGTTGCAATATTATTCCATAAACTATTTTATTGTGTTTTATATTTGCTTATATTTTAAGTGAATTATAGGGACATATTATTTTACTTTTATAATTTTACCTGAATAAAACTGCTACAGACCTACTCCATAAATTATCCGGCTATTGAATCACTACAGAAAACAAAGTGTGGTGTGCAGATTAAGCAACAGAGCAGCTGTTTCCGCTTAATGATATCTTCACATTCAGATTTGGGACATAACTGATCTAGTATATTCACGTATGAATCGCAGAGCCTATCCAATTACACTCGGTGTCTCAGAGAAACAAGTGAAATAACTCGACGGGAATTTCTAATATGCCACTAATGTGTCTTCTAATGCTGGCTGCCAGTTTTAGACAATAAAATGTCTTGTTAATTATGTTGCCCTTGGGAAATGTTTGACGCTCTCTCCACGGCCTCCCGTCTTGAGGACAAAAGAATTCTGGCAATATCATCGTGAAGCTTCCTAGAGGTGTGGCTTAAGCCTGTAATTGTTATAATTATATGGACACCCTTCGTTATTTTAAGGTTAAAGTTTAACATTTCACAAAGCAATCTTGTGACACACATACATTAGTAGCCCATGACTTCAGGCTGTTCCATTTCAGAAGATATGGAAATACAGCGTCCATAACTTCAGTCGCTGCATTAAAAATTTGATGTATAACTCACACAACTTCCAATTAGTAACAAAATCGCAATGTAGTCTATACATCGTACAAAACTGATCTCTTACATGACTTTCTCTACATAATTCTGCTTATTTATATTTTTCTTACGCAAATTATTCTTCTCGCAAAATCTGGGAAACAGGTAAGGCAACAAAAAGCTTCAGGAAACTGCGTATTTTAACAGAATCTGCATTGTCCGACTTACACTGTGAGGGGATAGAACCTCTAACTCACATTCAAGACGTCCCAGTTCAAATCTCGGTTAGAATAAGTTAATCGGACAAGGCTTTTTCTTAGGGTTTACCTTATCCTGAAAGACAGGAGTTCTGGGCTCATTTCACCCATTTCTTTCCTGACCTACCTTGTTTAAATATCATACATTAAAAATATACATTTTTTGTGTTAAGTTTATGTCTTACTCTTTTGAATTATCACTTTAACATTATATAAAAGGCATCCTAAAAGAAGAAAAACTCAGAAATATTCTCAGAAAACTCAAGAGGTACATTTTATTAGTCCTTCAACTATTTTAAAAGCGTAAATTAATAATAGCTGTTTTTGAAAAAAGAATAATAACCAAAGTCTTTTACGCGACGGGTAGTCTGTGACGGGATTATTCTTGATATTCTTCACGTCTTATCCTGAGAAGATGTTGAAATTATCAGTTATAAAAGATTATACAAAATTTCTTCCAAATCAATCTCGTTTTTGAGTTGTGCTGTTCACACACAGACTCTTTTTTCAAGCACCCAGAAAGTCAGTTTCCAGTGAAATACCGGCATTGAATTTTTGGGTAGTACTAGGTGTGTGGCAAAGAAATTATAACATGGTTTTCATTTCTCTTGTTGCTTATTCCTTGATTGAGTTTCCCCTTTAATCAACATATACTTTCCTCATAGCTTCAAGGCAATTTGTAGCACAGCAAGTATATTTAATTCATTATGAACTTATTTTCTCGGATAAAGTCCTCAAACATTGCAGAATTATATCCGATTGCAGTTTTGCCTTTCTGGAAATTTATTTCCACAAGACGATTACTAAAAGGACGTGTGCAGCTATATAAAATAGTGTGTGGTAATTTCATAAGTTAATGTTCTTATACTCTTGCTTTCTTGTGTATTTGCCATTTTAAAACGCTCCCCTGCCATGACGCAATTTTTGTTAAGAGCTTTAGGGTTATTCAATACACTCCTATGTTCTTTGAAATTTGATGAGTTCTATCCAGCCGTTTGATATTTAGTTTTAGACTTATGAAATGAAATGAAATGAAATGTGTATTTAATGCCCTCTTTTACTGCAGGTGGTGACACTGATAGTACACGAGATGAAGTTGGAGCACGGTGGAATGAGATGGCGGGAGAAGCCGCAGATCCCGGAGAAAATCCGCCCCAGCGCCGTGTTGTCCACCAAAAATCTCACTTTGTGGTCTCGACTGGGAAAAATAAAAACTTTAAAGACAATCTCTTTCATGTTAAATATATCAGTTTATCATATGGATACCATCGAACCCGATTCACCTTGGAGAGAGCCAAGTGGTCTAATCACTCAGCCAAGGTGCGGCCCTTTAAACTTATGATTTTAATAATTAAGACATTGAGATTTATAATATTCAAATGTTACACAACGATTTTTTTAAATAAAAACATGTTAATGTTATAAAAGTACATCTAATGCAAAATGTAAACGTATAATCTCTCCAAATTTGCACAACTTTAAGCATTTTACATTTCTTATTTTTTGAATAATTATTTTGTACATGACGTAAGACCACGTAATGCAATTTTATGTTACGAATATGAACAAATCTGTGATAAAACCTTCACCTAATTTGTATGAAATTTATATAAATTACCCTTAAAATTTTCTAAGAATTGGTCTTTCATTGTCACCAAAGTGCAATCCATGAATGGAAAGTTCAATTATAGTATTTGTAAAAAAAAAATCATTGCTGCAGCCGTGGTTCATGTAATTAAAGCATCGACGCTTTACCTATGAACTACACACAAAGGTCAAACACCATTCCAACATAACAATAGAAAATTCATCTTTTGCATTCACTGAGAAACCCATAAATTGGCCATGCAATGACCAACAATAAATGTGGCAAACAAAACTGAATTTCCATTGGAAAATGTGCGATGCAAAATGATTATGATGCAACTTGTCTGCAAAAGCTGAAAGCCACCCCCCCCCCCCCCGCAGTGCACAATTTTCATCCCAAATAATAATAGAGCATGCGCGGTAGCCCGCTGTTTGTTCTGAGAGGAAATCTGTGGACCTGAAAGCCAAGCAGGCAATTATTGTGGCTAGGAACCCGTTACCAGGAAACAAAAAACTGATGCCAGGCGTGCAAACTTGCTGGTCTGTATACACAACTTCGATGCTCCTAAAACTGTGATAATACTGTCAGCTCAGATTCTATTGTAATGGTAATTATCAGAGTAGTGAGGATTAATACTATTTCAATATGCTAGCTATTAAGTTTACTTTGGGACTAGATGTTCCAGCTTAAAAAAACTTTAGAACTATTTACTTAACTGGCAACTTAATATCAATAGATAAATAAATGGCTGTGCAAAATCTCCATCAAATATTTTCTCAGATAATACAATTATGTACGTATTTACAATTAAGAAAAAATATATCTTTTCCAAAACTACCAGAGAAGCAATGATAGTGACATTTATTGTGCTTTGTTACAGTGAAAATAAAAGTGTAAGTATTTATTTGGCGTTTTTTTACGTGTAGAGAAATTATTATTATTATTATTATTATTATTATTATTATTATTATTATTATTATTATTATTATTATTATTATTATTATTATTATTATTATTATTATTATTATTATTATTATTATTATTATTATTATTATTATTATTATTATTATTATTATTATTATTATTATTATTATTATTATTATTATTATTATTATTATTATTATTATTATTATTATTATTATTATTATTATTATTATTATTATTATTATTATTATTATTATTATTATTATTATTATTATTATTATTATTATTATTATTATTATTATTATTATTATTATTATTATTATTATTATTATTATTATTATTATTATTATTATTATTATTATTATTATTATTATTATTATTATTATTATTATTATTATTATTATTATTATTATTATTATTATTATTATTATTATTATTATTATTATTATTATTATTATTATTATTATTATTATTATTATTATTATTATTATTATTATTATTATTATTATTATTATTATTATTATTATTATTATTATTATTATTATTATTATCATTATTATTATCATTATCATTATTATTATTATTATTATTATTATTATTATTATTATTATTATTATTATTATTATTATTATTATTATTAATTATTATTATTAATTATTATTAATTATTATTAATAATTATTATTATTATCATCATCATTATCATCATTATCATTATTATTATCATCATCATCATCATCATTATCATCATTATTATTATTATTATTATTATTATTTTTTTTTTTTTTGAAACTGTAGAGGTGGTTCTTGTTTTTCAGGATTAATTATTTTTTGTGTAACAATGGATAAAGCAACAAAACAAAGCATGGTTGAAGCTTTAGATATCACGAATGAAAATACCTACAAATGTAAGGAGTAAACCCATGCAATAAAAACACATATTGAAAGAGTCCAATAAGGAGAAAAGAGAAATGGCGGGTAATTTCAACATGTCGCGGGCTTTTAAAACTGGTGGAACATAAAAATGTTTGGCCATAATGATACACGTGTATCTATAGAACTTTTGCTAGGGTGATGATGATGATGATGATGATGATGATGATGATGATGATGATGATGATGATGATGATGATGATGATGATGATGATATGTGTATAAGGGTGCCCAACTACAGCGGTTATTAGCGCCCTTTAAAAAATCATTCATGGCAAAAGCTAGATATAAACTGTTCTAAAACTGAATATCAATGTAAATATACTCGCAAAAAATACATGTACACAAGGGGAGGGGGTGAAGATAGGTTTAAAGCCATACTTGTTAGACGATGATTGAAATGGGTATAATGATACTCAAAAGAGCCCAGGGTCCACAGAGCTTAGAGTTAGCCACCAGACATCCATATTTTATGGTAAAGGAGAACCCCGAAAAAAGTAACTAAGCGAGATTCAAACTAGGGCCTCTTGAATGTAGAGCAGACACGCCACCACCTATATTACAGAAATGGGTCTTATACAATACTTATATATTATTCAGAAATCGAAATTTTACCTTCATTGTTCCTTAAGAATAGAAAAAAAAAGAAGAAGCTCTGATGTGTTACATTCAATTAACTTCCACTACCCACTTTTGCATATTTTAGCATCTCTTCCACAAAATATTGTTGCAAATGATTATTTTTAATCTACTTCAAATTAATCGAAATAGATGTCTGCAGAAATACTTTTACTACACATTTTTGTCTTTAGTATCAGAAGATGCAGGAAACTGAAGAGTTAGTCAATGGTTTAAAAATGTCATTTAAAGTGTATACGCTGTGTGACATCGTGAGAAAAAAAAATGGCAACAGTACTTCAATCTGTGAAATATTGCAAAATTTAAACCAATAACAAGAAATACTTCGGAAATGGTTAATGGCACTAAAATAAATTATCTGATACAATGTGTGCTTTAGCGAGTTCTACATTTCTCGCGTACATAATATACAAACTTCTGTATATCTCTTTGGTTTACCACGCAAAATTCATTCAAAACGAAAAAGGATTTCGTAGAAAATTCCAGAATTACTCGTTATTTTTAATGCAAAACGAAGTTAGTGGTCTTTTTGAGAAAATAAGAAATAATTCGAATTCTTCCATATAAAAGCCAGGTATATGATGGAACCGCACTTTGTATTTTTCGTCTTTTCGTTTTCGACTTTGCTGTCCACAGACACGAACACATTGACCTAAAACTGCATTTTTTCGAACTCTAGATATCGCTTTCTTTGAATGGAAAGCAATCATTCCACCTTCTTTATTAACTTTATGTTGTAGAAAGTAAGAATTGCTTTAGTTAAGAGCCCTACTGCTTCTCGTGGTTAAATGGTTTAAGTAACATTTTTTGTTTGTTTGTTAATTTACGTCCTCAAATGTTATGTCATATCGTACGATGAACGAAATGGGTGAAATGATGCTCAAATAAGGCCACCCTGACCGAGATTCGAACTCGATACCTCTTCAACGTGAAGCAGACACGTTACCATCTACGCTACTGAGGCAGGCAAAAAATTGTTGTAGCTTGTTAAATATCCTTCTCATTAAAAATGTGGTAAATTATTAAATTTTTGTTTTGTATCCTTTTATACACACAAAACTTTATATTAACACATATTTTGATTTAATTATAGCTTTAGTTTCTTTGGAAACAAGGTTTTGGACACGTATGAGGAAAGAAATAAAGAAAAAAGAAGAGAACACTTTTTAAATGTCAGGCAATTTCCTGAAAGCTCTTATGTTTTGTATTTAAAGGCTATTTACGTAATTCTGAAATTTGATATGTATTGCCTTTACGGTTTTAATAATTCTGTTCACAGATAGGAGTTTTTTCTGAGTTTTTATTTTATTACTGTACCCCAATAATCTTGTCATCGTACCTTAAATAAACGGCAGAGAAAGTAAACCCTGTCTGCTTAACCTTGGCCTGCAGCTGTGCCCAAACCTTGCGCAAATCCCCGCCGTGTGGGTGCAGTGCGGGCTGCTTACTCAGCCGGGGGCCGCCACGAGTTGCGTGTCCTGCCAATCGATCGTTGTGCTGGGGATCACGGGGGTCGAAACCATGGCCACTAGGTCACCAGCTGACGACGCATCTCTCTGAAAATTTTGAAGCTACACCCAGCAACCGATGATGCTGTAATTCCCTGTTAGATCGAAATGTGCTTTGCCTATCGATCACATCTAAGATTGTGATAACTGAAAGCATTCATACTGTGTGCAACACTCACATGATTTTCTCTGTCCATTGGCAATTTAGCGATACTCCATGTTACACTACTTATACTCAAAGCTCAAACTTTGCACGAGCCACGACAAATTTACTCGAAAGGTTATAAATTATCCCTTCTAACATGTTGCCATCATTTTAGTTAATCACGTTCAAAGGCTCTGTACTCTGAGCCACAGCAATTTCTCTGCCCACTAAATTTATTTCTAATATGTTGCCATGGATCATTCTTACGTTGTTTTCCTGTCTACACACTTCGGGATACCGAAGCGATAGTCATATGTTTAAAGCTGGTCGATATATGCTGGCAGTGAAATTCTATACTCTTTGCAGATCATAAGAAACAAATGAATGTGACAGCACTTCAAGAAATGACAATCTACTGAAGAATTCAAAGGGTAGACTGAGGGCACGCTTGCCACAGGACATTTTATTTCTATAATGTTTATTTATTCTATAATGAAGAAGTTATTTAATTTATACTCACACTAATCAGACCAGTTTGCTTGAGGACTCTAATATGGGTATCCTTTATCCTTGTATACTTTAATTTTATTATGTATATTATGTATATAGCTCCACAATTTGTATAGCACTAACTGTGCTGAGCAATTGAAATGCATAATTAAAAAAAGAAAAAAAAAGGATAGATGCCTCAGAAATGCCATTAACAGAAAGTTACACGAAGTGTTTTCTTATAAACAGGATTTCACACACTATTTGCAAAAAATTCTATACATGCATCTTAACTGTCTTCTAAAGTTCTTAAAAATACATATAGCATTTAAAATCTTTAAGAGTAATTTTAAAAAAAAGTTGACAACAACGAAATCCTTTCCATTAAATTGTGCTAGTTTAGAATGGAGTATTTTTTTGTAAATCTTAATGTCACACATCTTTGCAGGATGCCAAGTTCGGTATTATATATTATTTCGTTTTATTTCTCTATACTTATCTATAGTAATAAAGCATTCCATCCAAAAATTCGATATCAGGAATTCTCTGGAAATATTTGTTTTCAGGACCCTGAATGAAAATTGCGTATTTAGAAAAAGGTGTGTGTATATGTGTCTATGTGAACACATAACTGAAAAAGGAAAAGTCTGTATTAGTTACGTTGTTCACAAGTGTACAGACGCGTGGACATTTTAAAGAATGCTTTCTACTTAATTCAGGTGATTCAAAAGATACCTAATTTAAATGTCTTCATTGAAATTTTGAATAGATTGTATGATTTCCTCTACCTCCTACGTATGTGATAGACAAAATAAACATCTCTCTCATGCCCATTATTCATTTGAAGAGTAAACACCATGTCATTTTAATATATAGATTATGTGGTGAGTTTGACCAACTCTAGAAGAGTTACTAACTCTAGGATAGAATTTACTTCATAAATTACAGAGATTACGTATATTTGATGGTACCCTACGTATTTAAACTTTAGTTCTGGATAGGATATGGCTTAGCAGAGAGGGTAATATTTACAAAATTTGCATTAATATGTCATTTTAAAAATAAATTTACTTCTAACACTTACATATTATTTATATTTAAAATACGTAACAAATACATTTACCATTTGCCTCGAAATGATTTGGATTTAAGCAATATGATTTACAGCAATCAAATATTTGTATAATTAATCCAATAAAGAGCACATGCGAATTAGAAAACAAAAATTCAAAGCATTCACGTATTACTCAAATGATATACTTGGGAAAATGTAAAAATATACATGAAATATGACGAGAACTCCTAAGGATAAGAAAACAAAATCTGTTTAATAAAAATAATGTATTTTAACGAGATCAACATTATAACCCGAAATAATTATAATTCTTATGACTTCTCCAGTTATACAAACTTAGAGAAAATTCAATTAAAACTGAACAATATTTCACGTGGTATTTATAATATACACATTTCATTTTTATTATTTTAAACATATTTTAATCAAAAGTGAGGTGAAAATAAGTGGAAAAAAAAACAAAGGAAAAAATTGAAAACATGATGAAATTTCATAAACTTCTTCACGCAGCATTATTTATAGATGCTGGATAAGCATCTGTGAAAAAAGGTCAAAAATTGCCAAAAATTACAAGTATGAATATTAGTCTGCAAATTTGGTGCTTTAATTCTGTGTAGTTTTTATAGCTGTATGATCTGTATGTCATATAGGAATTTAAATATTTGTAAGCTCAGCTTCCAATAATAAAAATGTGTGACAAGCCATAAATAATTCAATACAGGGCACAATGATCTCCAAATAATAAATTAGAGGTAGAAGACCAGAAAAAGACGAAAAATAACCTTTATGTGCACTAAATTATTTTCAAGTAGCATAAAATTATAAAATGCTATTTTAGTCTTATAATTTTAAACTTTTTTCTCGAGGTTTCATTTTTCGATGCACTGTCACTTTCAAATTATTGCACATAATGAACCTTTTGATATACATGGCTGGAGTGTTGTGGTATCTCCTTACAAATGAGGGAGAAAATGGTGTGATTAATTTTCCTTAATGAACTTAATTGTAATGTTCTTGACAGTAATATTCATATTCTGTAAATTTTTTAGCAAAACAATTATAATTCTTATATATAACATGTATCTTCCAAACTAACATTGGTAATTAAAATTTCATATTTACAATTTGAATACGCTTTTAAATGTTTAATTATAAATTATGATTTTATGAAAAAAGACTGCATCCTGTGTAGCAAATTTTCAAAGTGGTAAAAGAATAATAAAAACATTAATAGTTACATCAAGAAACAAAATGTGCATGCAGTTTGGTGTAACTAAATATGCATTAATATTTCAAATTAATTAAATAAAATTGTAGGTTTTAGAAATTTCAATATGTGTCTTCTTAAATAAAGTTATATCAGTAAGTTTTACTTTAGCAGTATAAAATACCTACTGGGATATTTTGATGAGGAACCTGCCTGGGTTCGATATCCGGCTGGATGTGAGAAATGTTTCTTTAACCAACGTATCCGGTTCTGGTCAGAGAATGGTGTATGGATGTGCTATTTAATAACCATAATTATCCACATATATACAACTATCTTTCAGGAATGCCAATGAACAAATGCTAAAACCACTACATAAAGATGGAAACTCCAAAATTCGCGTAAAGGTAAGTTCGGGAATCCGATTTCTCCTATATTATGACTTCCCCATTTCAGTGCATTTCACGTAATTTAGCATGTGCAATGAGGTTTTGATCATTTCCTGTGCTTCCGCTGTAATACAGTCCTTTGTTTCACCCGACAGGGACGTAAACAAAGTGGAAAACAGTTGATAAGACGGGTGGCCACTTCCTGTTGTTTATGATCCGCCAGCAAAAACATGTGAGATTACGCAGCGGCTCGCTTTCACACAATCTGAAAACTCATAAAACTTGTTGGCTCTATTTGGTTCCGTTAATTTGATCAACAAGAGCGATTGTTACTGTCTAAAATAACCGCCTAATATAAAATACCAATGAACTGTTCTTGCTGAATTGAATGCATTCATGGATCCTAGAGTATGTATCATGCCTTTAATGATTAACTTGTCTCCTTAATTAACTATCCAACACTGCGCTTGAAGTGTTGATCGTCAGATACCCGAATCCTTCGGACATTCAACTCAAGACATTGAAAATGATAACCCGACCTCGAACCCCATACATTTTTCTGAAGCGTACTGCTGCACACATACAGGCCTACTGTTATTTCACATATTGGTGTTGGTCAGTGTAATTTATTATTACAACGTTTTGCAATTACTTTTTAACTAACTTCACTGTGAGCTAGATACCTGAAAGTTTAAACATAGCTCAAAACTGGACCACAATGCAATATTAACTCGCTTTCAAGAAAATGGCAGCACTCCAATATGGAAAAGACACTCAAAATTCTCAGAAATGGCTGTCAAGGTTTTGATTAAAATATCCCAGGTTTAATGCATTTTCTCATCTTGAATTTCCTGGGAATAGCCTCTTAAGTCCTTAGAAACGTTAACCATAGCTCAAATCTGGATGAAAAGCAATGATTTTTTTAGTTTTAATCACTCTCTAAAATAGACTAAAATTATATAACACTAGTCAACAGTCATTTTACATTTGAGATGTGACAAATCAACAACTAGGTATTTTGGTGTGTAGAATCCGAACATACCTTTCAAAATGTTCTAGCACGTACCACACTTTTGAGTTTGTATTCAGTATTTCTCTTTTTGCTGTTCTTCTGTTTTGATGTTCATATTTCCTGGAAATGTAAATGTGAACAATGCCCCACTGGTTGAGCCCGATAAAATCTTTTTGCCTCCCCTTCATATGAACTTGGGGATTTCCAAGAACTATGTAAAAGCTCTGGATAAAGAAAGAGGCCTTTAATCACTTAAAAGAAAAATTTTCCAAATTAACACTTTCACCAAGACATTCTTACCATGGAACACCATTACCAAGGCCATTGGAATCCTTCGATGCCCGCCTCGGTAGCGTAGATGGTAGCATGTCTGCCTCACATTCAAGAGGTCCCGAGTTCGAATCTCGGTCAGAGTGAGTTACCTGGATAAGGTTTTCCGGGTTTTTCCCTTATCCTTACAGACGAATGTCGGGTAGCTCTAAGCTCCATGGAGCCTGGACACATTTGAGCATCATTTCACCCATTTTATTCATCGTCCGATATGAATTAACGTTGGAGGACGTAAAATTACAAAAAAAAAAAAAAAAAAAATCCTTCGATGATGGGTGACTACTGCAGGGATCTTGTTAGGGAGACTGATGAAACGGCAAACAAATGAAGAGTTTCGTCGTCGCATTTTTCAAAAACCATAGATGACTAAAGGAGAAAATATCTTCTGAATTAATTTGGACCTTTTATTGGCAACATGTCCATGTATACTTACAAAATAATATTGATTTCAAACGTTCTGAATGCGTATTTTTGTTTACTTACTTGCGTCAATTTTCCCTATTACCATTTTTTATTCTGCTGTGTATCTAGGAAATATGACGCCATAGAGCAAAACTGATTTTACCAGTGTATTCAGCACCCCATCATTAGGTAAATACATCCATTTACAAATCAGATGCAGAAAACAAGTTTAAATTTGACAACTAGTGTAATTTCTCCTGGATTGGGCATAGTGGCACAACTTAAATAACATTGTAGCCAATGCATCTATAACAAACGTGACAAAACTTTTTCCGTAACTGCCAGTATTGAAACAACAGAACTTAGCTCTAAGAATAAGTACATTTGCTTATCACGTTATTATTCATAATCATAGCTTCAAATCTGAAGGGGCAACACAAATAACAGGTATGAGTAATACTTCATCTGAAGTATTTCCTTTTTTGTGGTGGATATGTGTGCACTTGCCTGCGAGACTGTATCGATAAGATATTCTGAAACTATATTCGCTTCAGATTCAAACCACTAGAGGTAAATTAATATTCAAATCTTAATATTAAGTGTTTAATTATGGCATTATCAAAACTAATTCTTTGTATTTAGGAAGCCTTGTGTTCTGTAAAACGAAGTATTAAATCGACACTAATATATGTAATGTTTATCAAACGTTGGCGAGATACTGGCTAGCGTTGCAAGAAGAAAGTTCTGAAGAAAAAAAAAGTACTGGTTTAATCAAATATTTGTAAATATTTTACTCCACATTTTAATAAGAGTATTGGTTTATTATTATATCCATTTGAAATGCAATTATTTTCCTCCTTTCGCTGCTTAAAATTACTATAATACACTATCAGAAAAATTGCGCTATGCGAGATGACCCTAGTTCCTCTTATTTTGCTTAGGAGGGCATTTACTGCAAATGTAATCACACCGTATGTTCGTTCAATAATTTAAAGAGAGGAGGGGTGCGCGAGACAAAATCATGTATGGATGTGCTCAAACTTGTAATTTCGGGGCTAAATTTCCATGGCTAACCTTGATCCATGGGTTTTTCATGGGTTTCCCAGGTTATAATCGAATGTTAGTAAGATAAGTTACATCTCCAAATTTTCTTCTTTTAACTTCACCGTTATCCTGCTTGGCTGTTTTAGGGTTGTAACTGTCGGCCAGAGTCTCATCGTAAATCTTCATCCTCCAGATCGGTGCAGTCTCTGAACATCGGACCTCCTGTGAGATTTGTATGCCTGGGAGGGGAGGTGTAAGAGCTGTCACCGAGAAATCGCAACCTGTTGTAGAGACCCTGCAATCTGTTGTAGTATATCCTAGAACAGGCTCACTGCTGTCATCTCTCACCTCATTCCTTCCTCCAAGGGCATAGGTCAAAAGATCCTCTGGTGACAAGTTCCCCCTTCGAACCTTGTATTCTCATAACAATCAGCTGTGGTCTGTGTGATGGCATGGTACTACCAGACCAATGATACAACTTTTGTTTGATGTGAGGCGAGCAAGGTCTGAGGCATGAGGGGGAACTGTCAATCTGCTCACGTAGTCGATTTGTTTACTACGAACTGTATGTATGTCAAATCACCCATGGTGACAAATCTAATACTTATAGTCCAGTAGTTAATAAGCTACGTGTACTACTGTTTCTCCTTACCCCTTCAGAGAGCTTAACACCCCTCAGAAGTTTTCTGGTTAAGACATCTACATTTTGTAATTGCTGTGACAGTTGTCATGCATTAATCTGTCAACGATGTACACTGCATATTATAACATGCAGAAACATTATGGGAATGTCAGAAACTGTTTACGTAGCACATTTCCTTCACTTCGCATTCTTCTGGTGGTCAGACAGTATAAATTCAATTATTTTCTAAACAAAAACATAGCTTCACAAGGCTCCAACATTTTAGACCCATTGACCTTTATTCTGTGCGGACATACTAACTCACTCTGCACATAACAAAGACAAAAGGAACCTACTTTTAAAAGCCTCCCCCCCCCCCCACATCGTCCAGCGTGAATGAATAACACAATTTGACATTAAAATCAGCAACCAGGCAATGTGTGCTCAGTTAATTGGTTCAGCAGTCCAACCTAATTACCAGAGGAAAAAGGGGCGTGCAAGCGGAATACCGGAAAAGGCGTCAGCAGAAAAACCGCCAGTAGATTCCTTCCCGGGAACAAACGCTTTCCGAGAACGTCAAAGGAATCACCGCTGATTAGCATTTCCGTTTGTTCTACCCGCTAATTGTCACCTGGCACAGACACTTTTATTGTGCCAGTCTCCAGAACGTGATGCAGGTACAAACAATGGCAAATTATCACTTTCACGGAATAATTTCAGCTTCTTAGCAAACTGTCACTTGCTACATCACGCAAACTAAAAATGAAATGTACATCAAAGAAATGTAAATCAAAGCTGTTTACAACAGTCTTTACATATGTAAATATCTCAAAATTCTGTAAGAAATTTAAAACAGTTACATAGATAGTCAACCTGAAAAATTCAATGTCATGGCTGGGATTTGAACCACGGATCTCCTTGTTTCCGTCCAGTAGTTCTTACCCATTGAGTTACCATGGCCAACGTGCCGTCATGACATTAAATTCTCCAATTGCCTCATATATTTTTCCGGTAAACCACTAGGAACTCACGTATCCGAGATACACCGTTTGTGGCGACTTACTATTGTAAGTACTTGAGTCCCAGGCTTCTTCATTAAACTCTTATTATTTAAGTTAATTGATGGAAATTAATCATCATCACTAGACACATATATATGCTAAGGATTTAGATAGAATCAACCTGAAAAATTCAATGCCATGGCTGGGATTTGAACCACGGATCTCCTTGTTTCCGTCCAGTAGTTCTTACCCATTGAGTTACCATGGCCAACGTGCCGTCATGACATTAAATTCTCCAATTGCCTCATATATTTTTCCGGTAAACCACTAGGAACTCACGTATCCGAGATACACCGTTTGTGGCGACTTACTATTGTAAGTACTTGAGTCCCAGGCTTCTTCATTAAACTCTTATTATTTAAGTTAATTGATGGAAATTAATCATCATCACTAGACACATATATATATAGGCTAAGGTTTTAGATAGGTAGAGTCAACCTGAAAAATTCAATGCCATGGCTGGGATTTGAACTACATATCTCCTGGTTTAGATAGATAGTTTTATTCACCTTAGGAATATACAATATTCATAGCTTCGTCAAATTTGTACCCATAAGAATAATACATTTTTTATGAGTAATACAATTATGAATACAATAGTAATTAAATAATACAGTAGTAGTTAAATAATACATAGTGATTAAAGTAATGCAGTAGTAATTAACTGAATAATAATACAAATAGTAATTAAGAATAATGCAACTTAGGTCACATAATAGTTTAATGTATTACATTTTTAAGAACTAGGCTGTAAGAGACATAATTTTTACCCAAAAAAAATCAATATTTACTTTATTATTTAATTTTACTTCTTAGAAACTCATCTGTTGTCTGTGACATTACTTTGAGTAGGATATTTTTTACAGCTTTTCTGAATATTACAAGTATCACCTCCGAAGTTGCACAGGTATTTATTCACAAACATCATTTTAGGAAGCATTGATATGTTGATCATGTTTCAAGTATTCTTCCACTGAATAATAGCAACCTTCTCTTAAAAATGTTTTTACAGTCAGTTTAAACCTTTTTTCCGATGTATACTTTTAATGCCATCGGGTAGTTTGTTATATAATAATACTGCTTTATGTTCGAAGCTATGTGTGAATAAAGTTGTATTGTGGCTTATAATGCGTAGATCTGATTTACTTCTTGTATTATGTGTATGTATCTGCGAATTTGTTTCAAATTGAGCAAGTACAATTCTTGTCCTAATTAGAGCTTCATATATACACACACACACAGGGTAATGGAAGTATTTTTAGTAGTTTAAAATATGGTTTACAGCTGTTGGTGAAAGGAATATTACTGTTTCCGTCCAGTTGCTCTTTAATAATAATTTCATTCTGCAAACCCTTATATCACCTATCGTGTTATAACCCTTATAACCTGAGATAAATTTAAAAATAAAGTTCATACAAGAGATATACAAACACACTAGATATGTAATACAACAGATTTTTCCCCAAATTCATTTATTTGAAATCCGTTGAATAATATTCCAGTTTTATAGAAAGAAAAATCCTCTCTCGTCAACTTCGTACTGTATCTGCGAAACTGTCAAACGAAAATTTCAAAGAAGCAATAATACATACATGTTGAATAGCATGCTAGGATCGTTGACATGACCCCACTTGATGTGTATGCTATGCATTTGCCTAACTTCCGGGCTGCTGCATTAATTGGTGATTCATGGAGACGGCATTCTTCGCTGTTGACACTGCCCACTTGGGCTCAGTGATTCAATCTGTCACCAAGCCTACTCGCAATCTGACGTCACATAACATGTTCTTTTCTGCAGTTTGTCTAGTAATACCTACTGACTCATATGTGTGTGTGCTGGGTGAGGATATCTTGTTTTGGACACTTCTTGAAATCAAAGACAAAGCACAATCTATCTAAACAGATAGTCCTCGATAAAGTGAGGGGTACTGGCACGCTTTTGGAAGACTGCTAAGTACCAATGAACGCATCACTTAACCCATAGAATGTGCCGGAATCACAAATGACAGATAGATGTTATGTCCACGTGAAGTAATCAGTGCCTTATCTGAGAGGTTTCTATTACCAAAGATAAAGCCAGGGTAACGTTCTGAGCAGCACTAAGAATCTAAACGATGTGAGAAAAAATTATAAATTGTTATATATCCCCAACAAACTATTCTTGCAAAAGCCTATTTTTTGCAAACTTCAAATGAATTGAGACAAACATCTCCAGAAATAGTTTCATTAAATATTTTTGAAGGCACTTGACAGATTTTTTGTTTAATTAACGTCCTCCAACGTTAAATCATATCGGACGATGAATGAATGCTCAAACGAGCTCAGGTTCCATAGAGCTTAGATATACCAAATATAAATATTTCAGGATAAGGAAAAACCCCAGAAAAAGAGCCTTATCTAGATAACTCACCTTGACCGAATTCGAGCTCGGGACCTCGAGATAAAGGAGGTTGAAGAGATTGTCAAATGTTAAAAAGTGGGTTACTACGTGCTGGCTCTGAAGCTTCATTCATGACAAGTAAACAAAATAATAGTGACATAATTATTTTAAACTAATAACGTATTGAAGATTTTGTACGAATAATAAGAAACGATCTATTTACATATTTTACCAATTGAGTTTTCCCCCAATTGGGTACATGATGCTCAAACGAGCTCAGGTTCCATAGAGCTTAGATTTACCAGACATTTATCTTCCAGGATAAGGGAAAACCCCAGAAACAACCTTATCTAGATAACTCATCCTGACAAAGATTCGAGCTCGGGACTTTTTGAGATGAAGGAAGCTGAAGAGATTGTCGGTTACTACGTGCTGGTTTTGAAGCTGCATTTTTTAAATGACAAGATAAACAAAATAATAGTGACATAATTATTTTAAACTAATAACGTGTTGAAGATTTTAAACCAATAATAAGAAACGATCTATTTTCATATTTTTCCAATTGGGTTTTTCTCCCAATTGGGTACATGATGCTCAAACGAGCTCAGGTTCCATAGAGCTTAGGTTTACCAGACATTTATCTTTCAGGATAAGGGAAACCCCAGAAATAACTTTATCGAGATAACTCACCCTGACTGAGATTCGAGCTCAGGACCTCTTGAGATAAAGGAGGTTGAAGAGATTGCCAAATGTTAAAAAGTGGGTTACTACGTGCTGGCTCTGAAGCTTCATTTTTTCATGACAAGATAAACAAAATAATAGTGATATTGTTTAAAACTAATAACGTGTTGAAGATTTTAAACCAATAATAAGAAACGATCTATTTTCATATTCTTCGTGTACTATTAGTCTATTTCTTATAGTTAATCTACCATTTTAACATTGTTCATTATGAATAAGACTTACTAGCATAGTAGTAAGATTTAATAAATGCAGATTTAATTAGCTATGCAAATTACCTTAAACATGGCTTATATTAATCATAATATCACAGCCATTTTGATACATTTTGAAAACAGTTTGGTATGAAAATACCTATAAATATTAAAAGCAGAAGCATTATTAACAGTGAAGTATTCTTCATATTTGAGTTTGATTTATGAGTCACTATGTTTACACTCAAACTTCACTTACTTGTTGTTGTATAATTGAAACGTTTTCAAGATCATTCGATCTCATCCTCAGCTGTTTGGTGACTAAATGAACCTTCCTCTTCTTCCACTACTACGGAGCTCCGATCACTCTGCCATCTGGTGTTAGGGGCACTAAGTTTTAATACTTCATTTAATGCCGGGATTTCAAAATTTATAACTTTATCACGGTTTTTGTTTATGAATATTTGTTCCCAAATATCCAATTCTATGGGTGTACTTAAAGATTTTAACAGTTTAATGTTGTGGCCAATGTTGTGGTTTTCTGTCCAAAAATGGTGTGAAACTGCAGATTTTTCTGTTTGTTTCAACTTAATGTTCCTCTGGTGTTCAAACAGCTGAGGATGAGATCGAATGATCTTGAAAACGTTTCAATTATACAACAAGTGAAGTTTGAGTGTAAACATAGTGACTCATAAATCAAACTCAAATATGAAAATACCTATTGATATTTTTCTAAAAATCCATTCGTGGTGGGGGTTCAGGGACCTCAGTGCATGTATTAACTTTCAACGTGTAGATTCTTGGGAAATGATAACGGCCAGAGAAAGCCATGTGACCGTTACACATATTTTCAATGAATTACATGTGTTGGTCAATACATGCAACTTGTATCACATGTTTACATGCGTAACTAAGAGGAAAAGTACCTGGTGGCCAAGGACCAGTCAAGAGTAGCTCGCGCTGGGAACCTGTTGAGGCACAAGACGTGATCACAATTAATGACAACCCTTCCACTTCCGGTCACTTTCGAATTTCATCGATCTCCTGTCCCGCGGCCATATGCAAACGAAAGCCTCATATGTCGACGTACCACCGTGACCTATATGTGGAAGCTCTGTTACAGAAATAAAGAAACTAATTAGTCGAGCAGCTGTGTACACACGAGGGAACCTATGTGGTCATTAACAAAACAAACAGAACACGCAGGGTATTACTATCAAACAATACTGTCCGCTGTCAAAAAGATCTTTTTGTGTGCTGATTTTGCAAAATGGTTTCGAGCACACCGAGTTTCATGCTAACAAGGAAATTAATATTATCCAGGTAAACTCGCAAACCACTATAGTTTGATATTCTTAAACCACTGAAAAGGCTTCTATTTTTAATCTCTAAATGAATAACAATTCCTGTATATTAGCATAATAACACTTAGGGAAACTAAACATAGTTCAAACCCAGATGACAATACAATATTAATTCGTCTTCACGAAAATCTTCCACCTCAAATTGTACTTTACAAGCAAAAATGTTTAGCTTAATTTCATGACATGCTGGAGACTTTAAATTTAAAATATAGCTCAGAAATGGATGACAATGTAATATTAATTTCCTATCGATAAAATCCCTCCACCTCAAAATATTCTTTATATGGAAACAATTTTCAAAATCTTCATTTCTCATAAATTTCTCTAACATTTTGATTAAAATACGATATGTTTAAAATATTTTCATGACAAAATAAGCGCAAACCTTAAATTTTCTGAAATCCATTAAAATTTTATAAGAACTGGATAAAACAACTTTAGTTTTCTTACTCAAATAATAGTTTTTAATATAACAGATTGTTAAACCGGACCAAACAGTACAAATGCGTATTGTACCCCACACGTATTGTCTGGAAAATTTGTAAGTGCTAATTTTAATAGCTACTTGCAAGATTAAAATTAAGAAATGGGATGCACGCCCAAGATAAGAGTAAGAAGAGTAGGATGTTGCATAGGAGAATTATATGGGGTTAATATTTTGTATTAAGGGTAGGCTAGGAGATATTGTTTTAAACTGTTTATTCTGTTTTAAAAACGTGGTCTATTAAAATATTTTATTTAAATTATAAACTCAGTAGGAGTTAGCGTGTGTGTGCATTGTAACTGAAAAATGAAAACAAGGAAAGTACCAAATGGCACACCCAACGCCAGCATTTTTAAGGGATGTAAAGTGGAAAACCCCAAGAAATGTCCCTGATTGAACAAGCTGGACAATGTTTTTCGTGCATTCTATTGCAGTATATGCAACTATACGAATCCATTAGGGTAGTGCGAGAAATTAGAGATCGTATCATTGCAGTATTGTTTTGACCATGTGGTCATATAACATAAACAGCAATTAGCAGGGCATTGAACTACTACATTTATTGGTACTGGAAATTAAGTTACGAGGGTCGGCTGATAAGTTCCGAGCCTCACATAGAGATGGCGCCAGTGGAACAGTTTGATGGATAGCATCATATAGTTTAACTATAGACTAGCTGGTATCCATATTTACAGGTCAATAATTTGTTTAGTTTTTGAATGACAGCATTTTAAACAAGACAAGTGTAGAGGTTTCACGAAAATGGAGGATTTGGAAAAACAAGCAGTGATTCAATACTTCCATTTGAAAGGATTAATGCTTAAAGAAATCAAGGAGGAAATGGACAGTACATTGAAAGACTCTGCACCTTCATGTAAAATGATTAAAATGTGGGTTGCAGAGTTTAAAATAGGACATTAGAGCACTAGTGATGAGCCTCGCTCTGGACGCTCTGTGGAAGTCATAACTCCAGAGATCATTGAAAAAATTCATGGTTTAGTACTGGAAGATATCAGAAGTTGTTTGAGAGAGAAGAGGCTGTAAATATATGAAAAGAACGTGCAGGTCTATGCAAGATGGGTGTCGCGTTTGTTGACACCTGATCAAAAGGCGCAAAGAAAAACTGTTTTTGTTAAGAATTTGGAGCTCTACCGTAAAAATCCCATGGCTTATTACCATGGATGAAACTTGGATACATTACTGCACCCCAAAAGTAAATCACAGTCAAAACAGTGGATTACACCAGGTGAACCAACTCCAAAAAAGGCAAGGATATGGAAAGTGTTTTCTGGGAATCATTTTTATTGATTGTCTGGAAAAGGGTAAGAGTATCACTGGTGACCATTAGACAAGCTTACTGCAACGTTTGAGTGACGAGGTGAAAAGTAAAAGACCTCATTTGGCAAAGAAAAATATCTTGTTTCTTCACGACAATGCTCCAGCACAAGGTTCAGTCATTGCAATGGGAAAAAATGTGCGAATTAAAGTTTAAATTGCTTGAGCATCCACCCTATCTGCCAGATCTAGCACCCAGTGACTACCTCAAAAAATTTCTTGGAGGACGAAGATTTCATAGCAACGAGGATGTCATTGATGAAGTAAACAGCTATTTTACGGACCATGATAAATTGCACTACAGAGATGGTTTAATGAAATTAGAACAGCTATATGCAAAGGTATTAGCATTTCTGGAGATTATGTTGAGAAATAAAGAAAAAATTAGTCAAACTTCCTTTTCAGGTTTCATGATTAAAGTCTGAAACGAGCAAAAGACTAGTGACGTGTACTCACGTTTTATACTGATATTTCTGTACCTTTGTATCGAACACATTATAAAAATATCGTGAATGACGTAAAAGGTCGCTCGGGGCAATAAGATGAAAGGTGCAGTTGAAGTTTACAACGAAAGGTGGAGAACAAAAGAACGATGGACAAGGCTCAGTCGACCGTAGTCTGGCCGCGTGATGGTCCATTCATGCTGGCTAATTCTGTACCATGTCTAGACATATTCCGATGAGTAAGTCCTTAAATATACCTTCATTTCTAGGACGAAAGACAATTGGGCGGCGCTGTTGTAAGTTGACGATCAAGTTTCTTGGAGCGTGATTCACTGTGTCGTCGCTAAAACCGCTGAAAATGCAGGCATTCTTAGAACACAGGCCAAAATCTCAACTGCTGTTATAATTTTATCTTCGTGACATATACAGCAAATTAGAGAAACCTCTGAGTAAGATGGATCAATGTCCATTTTCTTTCTCTAACCTCAACAAGGAAGGGAGCCCAAAATTTGGTTACAGATGTTTTACCAAAAATATTTTCGCTTCCTTAGTCAAAATGGACGTTTTAGTGAAACATGTGTTTCGCTTACTTTTCTAAGAATACTCTTACCAAAGCAAAAGTAGCAAAGGTTTTCCATATGCAGGTGAAAATTTATTTTAAAATCTTCTTGGTAGATTGTCGACTTAAATACCAAGTTTGATACTTAATAGACTTTACGTTTTGGGGTTTTGCTGCTCACACACAGACCTTTTTAATTCTTTCCTTTTTTAAAACAGGAAGTACTGGATTGGATTACGGTATTCCAATTGATGGTCGCCTTGATAGCGTAGATGGTAGTCTGTCTGCCTCACGTTCGAGAGGTCCCGAGTTCGAATCTCGGTCAGGGTGAGTTACCTGGATAAGGTTTCTCCGGGGTTTTCCCTTAACCTTAAAGACGAAAGTCGGGTAGCTCTAAGCTCCATGGACCCCGGGCTCATTTGAGCATCATTTACCCATTCCATTCATCGTCCGATATGACTTAACGTTGGAGGACGTAAATTACACAAAAAAGTTGATGGTCTGTTGTACCTATGCCCCAAGTGGAGGAAGGATGAGGCGAGAGGAGACAGAGGGCGGCCGTCCCAAGGATACAAGACAGTGCAAAGGGCAGGGTCCCTAGACTTTACCAGTTGGAAACTCCCCGGCACGCAAGGAGGTATAACCGGCAGCTCACTCGACTGCGGTCCGGAAACGGCTCCACCTGACCGGGCCCAGACACCGGAGACCATCCTACGGAGCAGGAAGTGTCTTCCAGGAGCATATCATCCTGCCATACAGCGCCGAGACACCCGTCGACACTTCTACGTTGAAAGAGACGACCAGATGAGAGAATATGTGAAATTATAATGGAGATGAAATGGAGGGGCAGGAAATTCGGGGGCAGCATTAGCTTGGCGATCCTGGGAAACCACCGAAAACACCATGGGCCAGGTAAGTCAGCCACGGGAATTGAACCCGGATCTCCCTAATGCGGGCCATAGACAAAACAGCCTGAACCATCCCGCTAGGTTTAATCAAGGAAACTCAAAACCGTCTTTACAGTGACATATCAACATTAATTTTTTTTTTTCTGAAATGTAGTACTTGCCAATTCATTTGTTGCTATTTATTTGAATTATTTATCGAAGCTTTTAAGTGCCCAAACGCCATTCACACGATAATTGTAAGAGAAAGATCTTGTAACATATACTTTCTTAAATGGAACTATAACTTAACCTCCACAATTTTCTGGTTTATTTAAGTTAGTAATTTGCTCTACAGCTCAGAAATTTGCATTTAAACTTTATGAGTGGTAAATCTTTGGTTTAGACATTGTTTCAGTGGGAAATTTAATATTTTGCTTCATTATTAACAATTACAAATGATTTTAGACTATCTAATATTCTGTTTATATCTGTATAAAATAATCCATAGCATAACTCGAACAGCTTTGAGTCTGCCAACCCGACTGCCGACCTCACGCCCATATATATGCAAGGCGATACGGGGAAATGTAGTCAGCATCTCGGTAGATTCAACGCCCGCCTAAATAGTGTAGATGGTAGCGTGTCTGCCTCACGTTCAAGAGGTCCCGAGTTCGAATGAGTTACCTGGATAAGGTTATTTTCTCTTATCGTGAATGATGAATGTCGTTTAATCGTTTCACCCATTCCCTTCATCATCCATTATGATTTAGCCTTGGCGGTCATTTAATATTTGCATAAAAATATCGGCAACCCCAATCAGAAAGTTGGTATTCTTGGCCGGGTTTGCTAACCATTGCAGCTGCTCAAATTCCTCATTCTGGTCCTATAGCTGCCACTAAAAGATCCGCAACGCCCTTCCCCCAAGAGTGGGATCGAACCCGGGAAAATTCGATGGCAAGGAACCAGAGCACAACGCTCCAGCCCATTACACTACGGCGCCTATTATTTGTATATATTTTTTAAAATATATTTTTATACATCAGCTCGTTGCAGCGTCGTTTAAGTGTGAGATTATCGTATTTTTTCCATTTAAATCCCAAGAATGGAATTCGGCGATATACCATTCGACTTGATAACTCAAAACTGCCCATAGAATGAGAGAGAGAGAGAGAGAGAGAGAGAGAGAGAGAGAGAGAGAGAGAGAGAGAGAGAGAGAGAGAGAGAGAGAGAGAGAGAGAGAGAGAGAGAGAGAGAGAGAGAGAGCTGTTTCTCCTCCAAATTCTGTACGGAGAAAACCGTACTGGATATCCAGAGTGAAATTCTATACTGGATGCAAGTGAAACTTCCATCATATCGTCTTTTGCCTTCGTCATGCACTCGAATGAACATTGCATTGTTTTGATGTTCAACTTGCTTGAAAGAGCAGGAAGGCTGAAACAGAGCGGCAAGGAAAGGAAAAACGAAAAAGGCAAAGTAATCTTGGGCACAGGTACGTTAGCTCACTGACCCTGTTTTCGAGAGTCATCTGTCAAGAAACAGTGCTGAATGATTTGGCATTATAATGGAAGTCATCTGGCGTGTGAACAACTTCTAACAGCGGTCATTATGACAAATCTCTTCAAGGAAGTTCTTAGACTGTACCGTCTTCCGTATGTTTACCTTCTCTAGCACCTTATACTGGACTGTATCCCAGCAGAGTAGATTCCACACTGAACCTAGAAACATGTGAGACCCCTGGGAGGAAGGGATGGGATAGGAGAGCTCTGCGGGTGCGCCAGTGACACGAGCCAGCATGAGGGTCTACAAGATAAAATATTATATTTCATCGATATCGATAGTTCATCGAGAATACACGTTTCGGTTCCAAAAACAAAAGAAAAACAATTTTACTTTCTGTACTTAGTAAGTAGATGGTGTGCTTCCTTCATCAAATAAATTCGACAGTGAGATTTCACCGAAATACATATTCTGAGGCCTCTTAAAGTTAACCACTGGCGCGACAGCCCTAAGAGGGCCAGGGCCTGCCAACCCGACTGCCGGCATCACGCCCACTTAAGCACGACAGAGGTGGGCGATCATCCAATTCTGAGGCCTCTTAATAAAAAAAAATTAGAAACAGACCGTGTGAATTAGAACTAGGAATGGGCTGATAACAAACTCTCCTTTATAGGAATGTCCGTTTTTCTCTATTCACTCAAAAATAACTATGCTATTTATAAAAATGTCACATACTTGTTATATCTGCATAACATACGTGCATCCTGAATTTTCTGTGAATTGCCCATGAAGTATCCTTTATACAGAATGAATTTTGTATAAATTTAAGTTATAAGTAGAAAAACTAAGGTACATAGGTAGATAGCTTTAAAACACTCAAACACTCATTTGTTTTGGCTGTATCAGCTATTTGCGGGATATTAGTTACCAATGGTTTGAAATTTTGAAAAGTAGTTAGTTATTTTTAAATGCTGTCTTTCACAGCAAAAGTTTATAAATTTTGAAGTCAACATACGGCGACCCGCTTTTTTAACATTTGACAATCACTTCAAATTCCTGTATCCCTGTTGCACCTAAGCAAATATATAATAAGACTAAGAGTGGGTCGATATCAGTATTTCTCGATTCTCGATACTGTCATTTCTGCTTCAAGTTTCAATACAAAATAGAATGCTGGAAGAACTGTATAATGTCAATAAAATTAAATGGGTGCACATATTTAATGAGACAAAACTTAAAACCACCAGTGTTCTTATTTTTAAACTCTACTGTACGCCCACGACAAGAAGGCTAGAGGGGTATGAAGGGCAGAGGAGCTTGGACTGTTTATCTGCTCCGGTAGCGGATCTGTTTACTAGGAAATGAGTGAATGAGAGTGCATATGAGTCACCCATGCTGCCAGATCTAATGTTTGTTGCAGTAAATGCAGCGATATGTATTATGTATAGGTGAGTTATGTGACAACACTTGTTTATTTTAAACGAACCTTCCATTCTTGTCATACTCGGAAGGCGAGAATACACCCTAAGGAGACAACAAAGGTGATTACGTTGCACATTCCTCTAGCTTGCCTTCTTGTCCTGGGCAATCATTATATTACACATTTAAAAGCAAAACAGTCCACTTTTATAAGTTTTTGTTCAAAAAATACTAGCATTTTCACTCTTTCGGGGTCAAATCTACTTCTTTTTCTGTCACGTATGAGTCCTGATGCTAAATAGTCTTTCAGAGAAAACTGGTGGAGATGGAATACACAAATATTTAGCGGCTACTGTGTTTTAATTTTGGAAAATTTGAATTTGTTTTCCAGTAATTCAGTGCACTAGAAAGATGTGACAAATCATCGTTGAGATACGTAGTGATTTCTTCTTGGAAACTGGTAACTGGTAGTGAATTTGACACAAGATTATTTTCTTGCACAATGTTGCTGTGGAGGTATCCCATTTCTGGCAATTTCTCAAGCTTTGCAATGTTCTACTTATGACAATAATTTTTTGTGATTTTAAAATTGAATAAAAATTACAGAATCACCACCGATGTATCGAGAGATTGTGAATGTCAGTTAAACCCAAACTTGATATTTCAGTTCAGTATTTTCCAAAGATGACTTAAAACAGTTCCAACAAAATCCTTCCATACAAACAACCTTTGGGTGTGTTGAAAAAATTGTCTTTTATCGAAACTGATTATAACGATTCAGACAATATGTTTAAGGAATTTATATCCCTATTTTTAAATTTCCATTATAATCTGTGAAGTCCTCTTCAATCACAATTTATTTTATTTATTGTGGTGAAATCATAAAAAACTGACAAAATCTTAGTATCAAAAATGTGCTTCTCGTTAAAATACAGAATTTATGTTAAAATAGTTTTGTGACATTAAGAGTTTCCGAGATATACGTTGCTCTTGATTTGAATTTTCCAATTCAGCTTTTAGAAGCTCTCGATTACACTTTTTCTTCTTCTCGTGATCTGTGTAAATAGGATAGAATTTCAAAACCAGGTTTTTACTACTTTCAGCCTCCTAAATGCTCATTTTTTTAACTCCAATTGTCATATCGGCGGCCGTTCTCCTTTGGAACATATCGAAGGTGTTAACTCTTATTCGTTGGGTTTTACGAGAGCTGATCAACAAAGACTAAGATTGATTTTTATTCACAGATGTTTATTACTGCAATTCAATGTTTACATGATATTTTTCAAAGTACTCCTACTTCAATGCACTTTTTATAGCGTCTCTGTCAGTCCTTGAACACTGCTGCAGACCATTCTTTGTCAGGTCCTTGAGAATCGCCTCACTTTTCTGAGCACTTCTTCAGAGTTCTCAAATCGAATACCCCTAAGCTTTGCATTTAGTGATGGGAATAAAAAATAGGCACAGGATGCAAGATCGGGGCTATAAGATGGATTTGGTACACAGATAATGTTGAATCGAGCCTGAAACTTCATGGCTTGATTTGCGACGTGAGGCCGTGCATTGACATGATGAAGTCGCCACCCAGTCCGGGAACGCTCTGGTCGTTTGTTTGCAATGTGCCTCATCAGTGTAGCCAATACTGACGTGTAGTATGCTGCTGTAACAGTAGTGTGAGGGGAGAACTGCATGCTGGTAAATCATTCCATTACAGTCAAAAAATGTCATCACCATCACTTTCCCTGCAGATGGAACAACTTTTGCCTTTTTTGATGTTCGAGAACCTGGCGATTTTCACACTGTGCTGGCTTGTTTCATAATGATGCAGCCATAACTCATCAGCGCTGATAATCGAATCGTTTTGAGAACTTTGAAGCATTGCTCAAGAAAACTGAGGCAATTCTCAAGGACCTGGCAAAGGATGGTCTGCAGCACATGTTCAAGGACTGACAGAGACGTTATAAAAGTGCATTTAAGTGGAAGGGGACTATTTTGAAAAAAGAACATGTAAACATTGAATTGCAGTAATACTCGTAAACATCTATATAAAAAGGGCAGTCTCAGTCTTTGTTTATCAGCCCTCGTGATAATTAGATCATGCACATATTCGCACTCTCATTCATACTTCCAGACTCTGGGGAAGATGAGGAATTATCCTGGTCGGAGAAAAATCCCCACCCCCACCACCAGGAATCGAACCGGGAGCCCCAGCACGGCAGGCAGGTGCTCAACCGACTGTGCTACGGGGCCAGTCAAATCCTTCTTGTACCCACAAAAATGTGTAATGAAACCATCTGCAAACCTTCATCTTGATTAGCATATAAAAATATGATTTTATAACAATAATCTGTACAAGAGATTAAACGATGCTAGAGAAAACAACGTAAATATAACAGTTTTTAAGGTGATTTTGACAGGGTAAGAAAGCGTCTGAGACCTTAATTAAGCAGTCTTTTAACCTTCTATGGTAGATTTTCAGCGACTCATGGCCTCCTCATTATAACAATTGAAAACGTCACAATGTCGCAGGTTTCTCGCCAGGCTGCCCAGTTGGAATCGCGGTCCAGTAATTTTCATCAGCTGTTGCTTACCTTAAGTTTCTCCTCCACTTTATGTGTCACATCAACTTTTACCTATACTAAATTTAACAAAATTATTACCTTTCCGACAGATTTATTGATACTTTCTCAAACAACTGAAAGTACTTTTGCGTTCTTATCTGTATTGCATGTAATTCTGAAATGCGTATTTCTAGGACCACTGTTCATACGCTACTTATTTGTTACGCTATTTTACCTTCGCATAAAACGCCAGTTACTGGACCGTAGCAGTATCAGTACGCAGTGATTATGGTGGTTCATCAGTTTCGATGTTTGTTTGTTCCATTTATACCCCGTCTTTAACTCCAATGGTCATATCGGCGGCCGTTCTCCTTTAGAACATATCGAATGTGTTTACTCGTATTCGTTGAGTTTTAATCATTAGATCACGCACACATTCGCACTGCCCGCCTCGGTGGCGTAGATGGTAGCGTGTCTGCCGAGTCCCGAGTTCGAATCTCGGTCCGGGTGAGTTACCTGGGTAAGGATTTTACGGGGTTTTCCCTTATACTGAAAGACGAATGTCAGGTAACTCTAAGCGCCATGGATTCCGGGCTCATTTGAACATCATTTCACCTATTTCATTCATCGTCAGATATGACTTGACGTTGGAGGACGGAAAAAGAAACATTCGCACTCTCATTCATACTTCCAGACTCTGGGGAAGATTAATTATCTTGGTCGGAGAAGAATCCCCATCCCCACAACCGGGAATCGAACCCGGGACCCCTAGCACGGCAGGCAGCTGCTCTACCGACTGAGCTACGGGGCCAGTCAGTTTCGTGTGTGTGTGTGTGTGTGTGTGTGTGTGTGTGTGTGTGTGTGTGTGTGTGTGTGTGTGTGTGTGTGTGTGTGTGATTTACGTACTTTAACTTTTTAAGTCATATCGAACAATGAATGAAATGGGTGAAATGATGCTCAAATGAGCCCGGGGTCCATGGCGCTTAGAGTTACCCGACATTCGTCTTTCAGGATAAGGGAAACCCCAGGAAAAAACCTTACCCAGGTAACTCACCCAAACCGAGATTCGAACTCGGGACCTCTTGAACGTGAGGCAGACACGCTACCATCTACGCTACCGAGGCGGGCCCAGTCAGTTTCGATTGTTGGTGCTAAATTGTAAGCAAAATCACAAGCTCAAGTTTTGGCAATGCTTCTTTTGAGGAAATTAGTAATAATCTGAAAACAAATGAGGTATTTCCAGAAAAAGCATTTCTAACTTCTTCAACTTTTAACTTTAAAAATTATCTTTCTAATCGAGGCATATTAAAACAGTATCAAACTATAAATAGATATGTTCTTGTAGGAAAAAAAACTCGTCAGTATTGTGTTCTGATTTCGACGTATCTTAATTTTGAGGTTAACTATTTTCCCATTGCTTGACACATTATATTAATTCATTTAGGATATCGTGTTCAGACAGCAGACATAATGGCAATTTCATTGTAAACAATATGTGCCAGAAAGTAATGCTATTTGTATTTATGGAATATTCATAATAAACCCCACTCGATGTTATGATTGTGACCTCCATGATAATGATAATGATGTGATAACACCATTTTCCACCGAACCTGATACGACAGCCTATTTTTATTTACCCTATTCACGTTACTTTTACATTATATCCTGCACGCACAAACTTATCCGGGAAACAGAATATACCTTTGCGTGTTGAAAATAGTCCACCCTTGAGGAAAAATTAACATTTTAAGCAACTGTAACCATGGCAACGAAGTAAAGGGTGATTCACAACGTATACTTTAACATACGTAAAATGACCATTAATTTCCATTATAAAGAAAGTTTAATATGAAATAATAGAAGATATAGAAAACCAGGAAATATGGGGAAGTCTAGAAAATATGAAATCATTACAATTTTACAAGCAGTTAAAAAGAAATTGAGGACGAGAAATGTATGTAGATTACTGCAATTGGCAAGAGAGATAAGGGTTAGCTTGGATGAGAAGAGGAACAATATTTCTAAGAGGGATAAGAGATAGGGAAAAGGGGATTTGTGAATTGTGTGGGGGAAAAGAAAGCATAGAACACTACGTAACAGAATGCGAGGAGGTTGCAATGTGGAGAGAAAAAAGGTTTGGGAGAAAGTAGAGAAGAGGATAGTAGCTATAAAAATGTTAACAGGAAAGGAGGAAAAGAAGGTAAGAAGTATTGGTGAGTTCTTGCAGAAAGTAAAAGAAAAATGGTACAGAAATGTAAAGAATATAACAAAGGAAGAAGAATGGAACTAATTAAGTAACAAGGAGGCATGGAGGTTAAGAGCTACCTGGCAGAGCATAAGACCAGGGTGTCATGTAAGCCAAGGTAGCAACAAGGTAAAGACAAATAAATATACTCAAAAGTTTTAAATTGTAAAATTTTGGAATATTCAATTCAATATTTGCAGTTTTATTATCTTAATAATTTTTACTCTCCGTGTCGAAATTTCACCGGAAATGCGTGTTATGAGGCACCTGAACCTTCAAAAAGCATTTTACAAAAAAAAAAAAAAGTACCTGTGTGATTAAAGAACCTACAGGTCTATGTTTCTGGTGAAATTACTAATTAATTGTTGAGTGGAATGCAATACTTTCTCTATTTTCTAATAGGCCCACTATGTGTTTGTGTTAAATGATCCTGGAGTAATAAACAAATATGACTTCGGAGAAGGAACCAAAAGTCCAATACATCCATTTTTAAATTTACCCTAGGTTTTCTCTATGTCTCAATGACTTTAGGCTCCAGAAATTTTTAAAGCTATGAATATGGTATTTTTTGTCCAAAATTTGAAAATTTAGTGCTTTGAAGTATAGAAAGTGTGCTTAAATGCATCCCACCATAAAAACACAGGAAAATTTATATTTACTGTGTCTCTATGAACGTGTGTAGCAAGTTTCATTTGTCTAACACAAAAACTGCGACGCAAAGAGCATTTTAAATAACGAAAAATGCTGAAACTTTCAACAGCGAGGATAAAGAATTAGAATTCATATCTAACACTAGCATTCAGGTAAGTTTCAAATTCTTTGGATTCAGGAAGGCCTACACTATTTTACAGACTAAAAAGAGGAATATAAGATTTTTTTGTTGTTGTTGTTGTAATTTACGTCTTCCAACTTTAATTCATATCGATCGGTGAATGAATTGGATGAAATGATGCTCAAATGAGTCCGGGATCCATGGAGCTTAGAGCTACCCGACATTCGTCTATCAGAATAAAGGAAAACCCCGGAAAAAAACCTTATACAGGTAACTCACCCTGAGCGAGATTCGAACTCGGGACCTCTTGAACTTGAGGCAGACACGCTACCAAGGCGGGCATTTTCTGGAAATGTTCATGAAATTTCAGTCATACATATTCTTAAAGCTCATGCAGTAATTTGGGTTAAAACGTTGTTAATTTCCTAACGCGTTGAGTACGCCTTTTTAACCCCAACCTACTGTATTTTTAAGGCTGATAACATTGTAATACTTGGAAGCAAATGTTGCATTTTCATCAAGAGAAGGTTCAGTGGTAACGCCTTGGATCGTATTCCGCAGGAATTATGGGGAAAACTCTTATTTGAACCAACCTGACTAGTGTTTCTCGTGGTTTTACTTTGATATACAAGTGAATGCTGGGCTGCGTATAGATTTTTTTCTTCTTTGTTTCATTTGTATAGCCTCCCCCCTTAACTTCTGTGATCATAACGCGCTTTGACTTGACTGCAGGTTCTTTAAGGTTTGGGATTTTATTTATCATTTCTAATACACTCATATTCATTTCCACATACATACATTCTCCACTGTGTGGCGCATCGGGAGATATTCTAATTAAACAACTCCAAACAAGGTTGAAGCCGGCACTCCTGAGTACAATTTCTACATACTCCAAATTGCAGCAAAAATTAAAGTGGACCCAAACAAAGCAGAAACAAAAGATATGATACAGAAGGCAACTCTTGAGTTTAGGCAGAGCATCTGATGTGTTTACAACTCTGGGCAATATAGTTAATTCCCAAGGAATTCTTAAAAACGCCTTATTTTGCTATCTACTCTAACAAATCGAAACTGACGATTGCACTTCACATTTGATTGTAGGTACAAAGGAAATGCAGGAGGCTGCGGCGGTAGTCAAATGTTCAAAAAGTGGATCGCTATGTACCGGCTTTGAAATTTCATGTTCTTTGGATATTTCTGAAATGGGCGATTTTATTAGTAAGTTCTTTTCACATAAAGTGTGCGTTTTTAACAGATCTATTTTCAGTACAGTGCGTTTTTTGTCTGTTTCTTATGGTTTACCAGTTACACAAAATTCATTCACAATGAAGCTGATTTTTGCGATTTATTTGTTGAAAATTCATGATGACATTTTATTAAACAAAGCAAATGTGCTTAAGATTAAAGCCATTTTTCAGGAAATAAAAATATACGAAAATTACGAAACATCTCCTACATAACTTGAGGCGCTTAGAATAATAACAACATATCCCAACCAAAGTCCATTTTGGGATAGTTATATATTCAAAACATGGAAAAAAGTGAACATGAAGACGATATTTTCTGTATATTTAAATTAAGGGATTTCAGGTCTATATGCAAATTTTTGAACCATTGTGATTATTAGTTTTCTTGAATTCGTGTTCTTTATAAGAACAAAAATATACAAAATAGAACAAAATTGTGGAAACGTAGAGTCAGACTGAAAAATTCAATGCCATAGCCGGGATTTGAACCACGGATCTTCTGGTTTCCGTCCAGCCGCTCTACCATTGAGCTACTATGGCCAACTTGCCAACATGACATTAAATTCTCCAACTGACTATGAAGCCCGGGTCTTACAGTACTTACATGTTGTAAGTCCCCATTAAGGTTGTTGTCTCATGTGTTTATGAGAGCTCCTAAGTGGTTTACCGGGAAAATACGAGTCAGTTGGAGAATTTAATGGCATGTTGGCACGTTGGCCATAGTAGCTCAATGGTAGAGGGGCTGGACGGAAACCAGAAGATCCGTGGTTCAAATCCCGGCTATGGCATTGAATTTTTCAGTCTGACTCTACGTTTGCACAATTTAGCCTACACACGGCCAGTGTGAAAGAACAATTAATTTCCATTAATAGAACAAAATTGTTTAGATTGGTTTAATTAACATCTTCAAATACCTAATCCAGGTGTATTTCCAAATCTTCACATTCTTCATCAACTTCTGTTTATTGCCCATTCAGTTACCCACTCCTTTCTTCTTTTTTCTCTTTTTTTTTTCCCTTTCTTTTCTTCTTTGAGATTCAGGAACAACATCTGTAGATGGCCCCATATTTACTACTGTTCACTACAACGCCATGGATGTCATAAATAAAACACTGATAGTTTGTATATGTCATTTTTACACTGGGAATGTACGGTTGCACCATGGAAAAATTTTAAATGTGGAAAATGAAAGCTTTGGCATATCCCAATTCGTTTGATACTTCATCACATGAAAGGTAGATGGCAGTTGTGCATGGTCATGCTTCTATCTCAAAATGTGATATCGGTTGGGATATGCCGTTATTCCGAGCGCCTCAATTGTAAACTGGGATGTTTTTCTAACATCTTTCAGGGGACGTCAAAAGGTCCATTTCAAATGACACCTTGATATAACACTTTTGGTTGGAATATTAGTTAGGTACCACCGCTCCCGTACCATAGGTACGTGGTACAGAAACCATTGCCCTTCTCTATGGAATATTTTACACCTGCCCCTCCAAGTCTTACAATTTAGCGTTTGGAATAATATGATTTTCGAAAGCAGGTAAACTATGGATGGCGGAGAAGGATGGATCAAAACGACGATGTTAATCCGGCAGGTGTGCCGCAATTTCGACTTGCAGTACTTATTTTACACAACAGTGAATATACTGACATGGAGCTGTGACTTTTAAGGACACTTATAGGTCGCGTAATGGTTATTGAACTTTCAGATATTTTAATGAAAGCTTTGATGCAGGTCTCTTGTCTGTTTTCTATGGCCTTCAATGACAATGATATCTCACTGCGAAGACTTCACCATCTCAAATATTACTGGATTGTTCCGTCCATGGTGTTGGTAGGCTGTATAAAGCCAGAAGGTCTTTGCTGCGTGCCCACCCGTTAAGAAAATGAAATATGTAGTGTTTAACGCCCGATTTTACTACATACGGCACCGCAGGCGATGACACTGGTGATACATGAGATGAAGATGGAGCACCTGTGGAATGAGATGGCGGGGGAACCGGAGATCCCGGAGAAAACCCGCCCCAGCGCCGTTTTGTCCACCACAAATCTCACTTTGCGGTCGCCTGGGATCGAACCGGGGACGCCTTGGTGAGAGCCAAGCGGTCTAACCACTGAGCTACGGCGCGGCCTCCGCAGGTTGGTTTTTTTTTCTCGGAACATTGTAGGATGGGTTGTGGGTTTTTAGGAAGAATTTTGTTGTAAGGTAACAAATTTAATGTTCATCGGGTGTAGGAAAGGATTCAAAACCTTAAGCACCCTGGTATTCTATTCCAACTGAATTGTTTGTTTCATACGTCACTATTTAGGAAAGTTATAAGTCTCCAGCACATTAAATGCTATAGTTCCAGAATTTTTTTTTTCACTTACACACAACGTTACACTGAATTAAACAATTTTCCTTCAATCATATTTTAATGCATCTATGCCTGACGCTGTTTCCATCCCACTGTATTTAATTATAATTCTTTCAGTTTTTATTCCGTTAGTGCATTTTTTCCCTAATACTCCTGTTTTATTTCATCCACATGATGACATACATTTTCCCTTTCCATTTGTTCAATTTACTCAAATCACTGGTGGTACAACAGTTCGTCTTTCATTTTAAAGGTTACATGCTGCAAACAATCCATTGTATGGCATCTGTTCATATTAAGTCTTTAGGATTCAGATTAGAATGTTACGGAGGAAGCCTTAAGGATGCATGACAATATTTGGTCAGTGAAAATGTTCTTCTGAGTCGGCTTATTGGCTAGAATTAAATCATACAATTTTATTTTGGTAATATTTTCATCAAACGTAATAGTGTAAGAGGCATTATCTATTGCTAGCACCGAGTAAAGGGGTAAATTTGGAATTAAAATTGTGCGTAACCATTTAACATAATTTTAAATATTCATTTCTTTATGAACACTTATAAGTTTGACTATCACAGTATTTCACAGTCAACTGTACTCGGGGGGAGGGAGCCAGACGATTCACACGGCATGTTGTACCAAGTAAAGTTCGCTGAGTATAGGAGTTGGAAGGAGACAGAAGAGAAAGAAGGTTAGACCTGGGCTCGCTGACGGTTCTATAGGTGAAGGTCGTATTCTAGAACCATTGCAAGACTTAAAAAAACCATTGGTCTTGGTCGGGTTTAAACCCGCGACCTTGGATCAATACTCCAACGCCTAACCCACTGAGTCACCCAGATCAGCTCTAAGCATGGTTTGAGAAGATGTAATGAGGGTGAAATACATGAAATGAAAGGTAATGATGGAGCAGATGGAATGAATGGCGAGGGAAACAGCATAAAATCGCCCAGACTCAGCTTTTCCACAACACATTCAACATAAAATCCCCTGAGATCAAACACAGGACATTTTGTTGCGAGGTGAGTGGTTTAAACACTTTTAAAGATATTGGTTTTAAGGTTAGTCCATGTTAAAGGGATTATAAATGTCCGAATACATAATGTGAGTGTTTAAAGTGCACTGCAACATTCTCACTTTGTTCACAGGCATCTCAACAATGCACATTACAACAAACAATGTAGATGAAAATGGCAGGTTTTTGAGAATGTCGAGTGTGTAGCAGCGAGGCGAGAAAGTCTCAGGCGATGAGATCACTTGCTGGACCATCCCGGTGTCTAGGTGTAACGACCGTATTAATTGTCTCAACAGCTTCTTGTCCGCCTGCTCTCCTTTGTTTTAGTGGAGGGCAAGAAGTCCAGTTTCCATGGTAACAAAACGCAATTCGCAGTTTTACCGTAGGTTGCTACATGTTACCATGGTAACCCACGCTGTCTCTTTGGATTTCCTTTATAGTACAGCCACGCACAAATATTATACTACTTTATTGTTAGATGTATTCCAAGGCACTGCATATCTGAATTTAAGAAAACTGGACTGTTTTGCCATACATTTAAACCCCATATTTTCATTAGATACTTTTTTTTTTAATTTCAGTTAAATTGTGAATTCTGTTGGTCATCTAATGCACAATCTTTATTTAAACGTAGTTTAAATTACTGAGAATGTTTCATGTTTCATAATTTCTGACAAAAGACAAACTTTAATTTATTTCCACACATATCCTCATTAGGACTATTAATGTGGATCCCTTGTATGCTTTATTAAGAATCAAACGTGGCCTGATTCGAATTAACGCATTGCAGTTAATTAAATAAACAAATAAAGAATCGTATATGATACACTGATGACCGATTTCACCTACAGATACGGCCACGCCATGGCTCAGTGGTTAGACCGCTTGGCTCTCACCAAGGCGGCCCGGGTTCGATCCCAGGCGACCGCAAAGTGAGATTTGTGGTGGACAACACGGCGTTGGGGCGGGTTTTCTCCGGGACCTCCGGTTTCCCCCGCCATCTCATTCCACCGGTGCTCCATCTTCATCTCATGCATCATCAGTGTCACCGCCTGCGGTGCCGTATGTAGTAAAAGCGGGCGTTAAACACTACACATTACATCACCTACAGATGTAACGTAAAGTGTTAAAATTCTTGCGTTTCACCAACTTGGTTTCTGAAAATGTTAACAAACACGTGTTAACGCCGAGAGACTTGTAAATATTACAGCTATAGAAGGCTGTAGATGAATCAAATTATTTTCTGAACGTACTGCGATACGCTTTTGTTTTTATTTTCGTTTACACACAGCTGAAAAAATGGCGGGTGAACAAAATCAGAAGAGAAGCCGTGGGACAAATTTCTCATCAATGGAGGAAGAATTGTTAATTCAATTACTACTGACTAAATATAACGATATTGTGGAAAATAAGAGGACGGTTGCGGTATATGTGAAAGAAAGATATGACAAGGGAAAAGATTGGAAATGAGTTTATTTCGAATGTAAATGTCACAACGAAGCAACTTCGTCAATATTTCGTAAATTTAAAAAGAGGTGAGAAGAAGGACAGAAGTGACGAGTGACTTGAACGCTGGTGAACAGTGCATTATCCACAGAATTCAGTGCATTATAAAATCGAGAAGTTATTAATACTTGAAGCAGAGGCGAGTTCTCTAAGTATATTCCTATTCAATGCATGTTCTAACCTCTCTTGTACTTCCGCAGTAAGTTTCATAACAACTTGTTTCGTCAGTCTATACCTCTTCCATAAATGAATTCTCTCAACTGTTTGGACATAGAATGAACTAGCTTTTTAGACGTTTCTGCGCCAATATTATGCCATTCTGTCACAAGGAGTTATTAGTTGAGATTTACTGGACATGTGTCTTGTTATTCTGCCTTCCAGCTCTCTCCGAACGTGCTCAATGGGGTTGACTGTGCAAGTGTTGTGTGTACGGAGTATTATATAGCAACCTATCGGGCGATTATCCCACCCCTGATTATGTACAGCTCCCTCCACTATTTGCAGGCTGCAGCGCGTTCAGAACATGGCGCTACGAATTATATACCATACTGGACGTAGATTCCCGTCCCATATCCTTCACACCTACTCCAGAGTCCCATATATTGTAGACGTGGTGCGGGAGAGATCCCGTACCATCTACAATAAGCTAGATTCCCATCCCAACATCCTGGTGAACACCCTTGGTCGTTCCTCACCGCCGACCTAGTTACCGGCTGCCAAAAAACGCTTTGGGCAACCTAAACTGAGCAGGGCCACTTTCCCCTGACATTGTACCCCCAAGTCCAGAAATGGTCTTGGTATAAACCATACCTCAACATTTGTTCCTTTCCCTCAGCACAGCGGGCTGTGCTCAGATGCCTTTCAGGCAGGCGAAAGAGCGCAGCCGAAAGGGCGCACACACCCATCCGTGGGCAGTTGCGCCCACATATGGCTAGATATACCACTGTCCAAGACAACCGCCTGAGACACAAAACACTTCTTTTATACTACCCAGATAAAGCCACACTAAGCGGCTAGGTGCTGGGCAGCAAACCTGGGCGACTCGCATCTTCTGCTGGTCTGCTGGTACAGTCTCTGCAGTTATGTTTAGGATAACTGTTCTGTTGGAAGCAGTAATTGTCTCATATATTGAGCTTCTCTGCACTCTTCTTCAAATTGGTTTTACGGTAGCCATATTTGTCCATATTTCCCACAATGATTACTGGCTCCCCATCACCAGAAGCAGCCATGTATCGTCAGACCATAACAAAACCACCTCTACGTTTAACTGCCGCTTGCAAATTTTGAAGATCTAGTACAGTATTCGGCCTTCTCCAAGCTCGGATTCGGCCATCATTGCGAAAGATATTAAATGTACTTTCGTCGGAATATATAACTACTTCCCAGAATGTAATGTCCTTGCCTGCATACACTAACCTGCTCTTTTTATTTGGTCCGTTGATATACGGCTTCTTTCTCGGCACCCTGGAATGAAACCCAGTACGACTGATGAGTCCTCTTGTGGTCTTGGGTGTTAGGTGTTAGCCATACTGTTCTTCTACATAGACAGCAATATCAGAGGAGACAATTTTCAGGTTATTCTTCACCATTTTCATCAGCTGCCAATGTTCCCTAGAACTTAGTTTTTGTGGGTGGTCCATTCTTTGTGTATTAACATATTGGTTTCTGCACTCTCAAACGACCTCTACCTATAGTGCGAGCTATTTCAGAATTATTTTCTGTTTATTAATGTAACAATTACCTTCTTTAGAGTTACAGATGTTTCCTTTTATCTTCTGAGGCTCACTTGACATACCATACAATACGACCAGCATGCAGTAATAAATGAAAGCATTTGATGGATCACCAGATAATAATTTTTTTCTGTGTTTATTATTGCTGCACGAATACTTAGGCCCCGTGCAAAATGCAACCCTTGAGAAAAGCTATATTTTATAAAACGCTGTAAATATATTACCGATACATTAGTACGCCAATAGAATGCTTGAAGTTTACATGAGGGTCGGCTGATAAGTTCCGGACCTCAATAGAAGAGGCGCCACTGCGCCAGTTTGACGGATAGCATCTACACTAGCTTGTATCCATAGTTACAGGTCAATAGCTTGATTAGTTTTTGAATGACAGCATTTTAAACAAGACAATTGTAGAGGTTTCATGAAAATGGAGGATTTGTGATTAAATACTTCCAGTTGAAAAGTTTAACACCTAAAGAAATCAAGGAAGAAATGCACAGTAGAACAGTACATTAAAATACTCTGCCCATTCATATATAATGATTAAAAGGTGGGTTGGAGAGTTTAAAATGGGACGTACAAGCACTAGTGATGAGTCTCACTCTGGACGCCCTGTGGAAGTCACATCTCCAGAGATCATTGAAAAAATTCATCGTTTAGTACTGGAAGACCGCAGATTAAAGTTGTTTGAGATAGCAGAGGCTGTAAACATATCAAAAGGACGTGCAGGTAGTATTTTAAGTAATGTTTTGGGCTTTCACAAGGTCTGTGTAAGATGGATGCCAAGTTTGTTGACACCTGATCATAAGTTGCAAAGAAAAACTGTTTCTGTTAAGAATTTGGAGCGTTACCGTAAATATCCCAGTGAATTTTTGAAACGGCTTATTACCATAAAGGAGATCACAGTCAAAACAGTGGATCGCGCCAGATGAACCAACTCCAATAAAGGCAAAGTCAATTTTGTCAGTTAACAAGGTTATGACGAGTGTTTTCTGGGATGTACAGGGAATTATTTGTATTGATTACTTGGAAAAGGGTAAAATTATCACTGGCGATCACTACGCAAGCTTACTGCAACTTTTGAGTGATGAAGTGAAAAGAAAAAGACCTCATTTGCCAAAAAAAATTGTTTCTTCATGACAATGCTCAGGCCTATAGTTCAGTCATTTCAACGGGAAAAATGTGCGAAACATCCAACCTATTCGCCAGATCTAGCACTTAGTGACTACCACTTGTTCCCGAACCTAAAAAAATGTCTTGGAGGACGAATATTTCACAGCAACGAGGAGGTCATTGATGTGGTAAAAAGCTGTTTTGAGGACCATGATAAATCGCACTACAGAGATGGTTTAATTAAATTAGAACACTGATATGACAAATTTATTAGCCTTTCTGGAGATTATGCTGAGAAGGTTTTACTTATCGGCCGACCCTCTTATGTATGACAAATACTCGTGTTTTTAACAGTAGAATTGCTCCAAATAACACTTGTTCATTATTATTGGCAGCTGTACGAATATTTATGTCCATGGCTGTACATATGTTATTTGCTACTTAGCAGCTCGTCACACACAAACTGAAAACCAGATACATTATATTGACATAGAACTTGTGTATGGAAGGTAACATTTTCTCTACCTTAGGTAAGTGGCACAGAAAGTAAAGGGACATATTCTGTAATGTGAGACAGACACATATGAAATTTCATGCCTTTCCGCTGTGTAGTCGCGTCTTAAGACGAAAGCACTCTCCGGGGGCAATTTGACAGCCCACCCTTGCCTGGTGAGGCCACAGGTAAATGGGGTTTTAAGGACACGCATATTCAACCCCAGGAAAGCTTATTATCGTTCTTTGTTCCTGAGGTAGGAAATTGCACTGTTCACCACATCCTTTCCGGCAACCAGATCGATTGTGGTGGGCAATCTGCTCTCTCTCTCCCGCCCCTCTCTCTCTCTCTTTCTGTCGCAGTTTCAACAATGAACAGCAAATGAATGTCTCTACTCCAACCACAAATAATCTCACAACACTGGCTGAACCACATGTTAACATAATGTAAATAAGTTTAGAAACTGCAATATTATCACAATAATCAAAAGATAAATAAAGGTCAGCTACTCCTGGTGATGAAATTGATTATGTTTCTCTATAATAAGAATATTATAAAGGGAGAGAATGTGGTTAACACATTATCTGGAAAATCCTTCAACCAATTACTATTTCAACATTTAAGAGCCGTATTCTTGCGATATGCACGGACTCCCAAAACAGTCGAAACCGAATGTCTCCTTCATAGCTTTAGCATAAGACAAGAATGCCACACGAAGAGCTTCAAGAAAAATCTAGCGTTTCCAAGCAACGCTTTATATGAATTTTTTTTCTAAACCATGGATTTTCTGAAAATTGGTAGCAATTTTTATTAAAATACCATAAGTTAAAATTATTTTTGTGACAAATGACATGTAGATTATAAAGTTTCAGGGAATAATATCTACTTTCTGAAGTCTTCATTCTCGTCCACTTTTACGTAACTGAAATCGTAAGGGAAAAATAAAATCTTACTACACAAAAGGTTTACACATGAGATATATCAAATAAATATTTCTAAAAAGTAAATAATTTTCCAGGTATGTCTTATTTTATTTCCAATTCTATACTTCTCTGAATCACGAATACGTTTTTCTCTTTTCTTTTAACTCTCATCTATGCAAAGAGAACGTAATTTCAGGGCCTCTCTTAGCGGCCAGCATTTAAAACACTTGACTGTCACTAGCCTTGGATTGTATTAAGTTACGGGGGGAACTTGGCACGAAGTTCCAGTCTTGGTCTATTGCACCTATGCCCCAAGAGGGGCATCCCCGGGAGAAAGGACGAGACAGGAGACAGGGGGCGGCCGACATAAGGAGTCATGACAGTGCAGAGGTAGGGCCCTAGAAATGATCAGTTGAAAACTCCCCGGCAGAACAATACAGCCGGAATGCCACCCACCGTGATCATGAAACGGTCTACTAGGCCTGCCCGGAGATCGGAGACCATCCTACCGGAGGAGATGTTTACCAAGAGCATACCATCCTGCCATGCAGCGCCGAGACTCCATCCGACAAGAGACCACTAGATGAGAGATGACGTGAAATGATAATGGAGCTGTAAGGAGGGACAGGAAATTCGGTATAATTAGTTTACCTACCCAGCATTCGCCTGGTGAACCGGGAAAAACCCTCGAAAAACCAATGGTCCAGGTAGGCCGGCCACAGGAACCGAACCCAGACCTCCCGAATGCGGACCATAGACGAAACCGTCTGAGCCATCCTGCTCAGTTTGGCCTTAAATTTAATTTATTTGTAAACTTGGTCGGAATAAATAAAAAAAATTACAATTCTAAACGTTCATGGACATATGTATATGTAACTTCATACTAAACATTAAGCCCGCCTCTGTAGCGTAGGAGTAGCGTGTGTGTCGCACATCAAGATGTCCCGAATTCGAATCTCGCTCACAGTGAGTTCAGTTCACGGCTCATGGTTTTCCTCTATCCTGAAAGATGAATGTGTGATAACTCATAAGCTCTATGGACCATGGGTTCACTTGAGCATCATTTCACCTATTTCATTCATCGACCGATATGGGATTGGCATTGGGATTTCATTACGGAGGGGATTCGGTACGTAGCACGCCATGCTGGGCCCATTGTTCCTGTGCCCCCAAGTGGGGGTACCCCCGGGAAGAAGGATGAGGCGAGAGGAGACAAGAGTGTGCTGACCCAAGGAGCCACGGCAGTACAGAGGGCATGGTCCCTACAGTTTACTTGGATAGAGACTTCCCCCGACAGGCCAGGACAACAAACTCGCTCCCCTACTGCGGAACGGCGAGCCCAGCAACCGAGCCATAATGGTCCCAGACAGGCGATCCGAACCCCAAAGGTCCCTGGCTGGTGGTCCCGAAATGGTTCCAGCAGAGAAGCGGAGACCGGCAACCGACCTACCGGAGGAGGAAGTAGTTTTCCTCAGAGCATATCATCCTGCCATGCATCGCCGAGACACCCGCCGACACTTCTACTCTGAAATAGACCACCAGATGAAAGATCATATGAAATGATAATGGACATGAAATGGACAGGAAGTTTGGGGGATGTAATTAACCTACCCAACATTCACTTATCGACCCGGGAAAACCCCGGAAAAACCCATGGGTCAGGTAGGTCGGCCACGGGGAATCGAACCCGGTACTCCCGAATGCGAGCCTCAGACGAAACCACCTGAGCCATCCCGCTCGGTATCGACCGATATGACTTCACGTTGGAGGACGTAAATTAAAAAAAATTGTGACTTAAAAATAACGTACATATTAGTTATAACATGGTTCGGAGGGGTAACTTACCATCGCTAAAATTTAAGACTACCTGACGTATGTTTATCTACCAATATTTTGAAGTCATGAGAGTTGAATATGTCCAGCAGGAGCCAAGCTCATATAGATAGAAAGGAACACAATATTCTTAGATTTTATAACTACATCGTTGATATTATCTACGGGTGAAATAAAGCGACAGTTCGCCGCTACTACTCGAAAGGATTTGGAAAATAGTGTTGCATGAAAGGTGGTTAGGAAGTTGCATCATTTACGAGAAACCGGTATAATTGGCACAACGAAATCAAAATTCTAATGAAAAAAATACTTACAGCTGCTTTCTTAAGCAACTAATACCTAACATTTGTTCAAATCTGTACTAATATTACAAATTGAAGCCCGCTTCGGTAGCGTGGTGGTAGCATGTCTGCCTCACGTTCAAGCGGTCCCGAGTTCGAATCTCGGTCAGGGTGAGTTACTTGGATAAGGTTTTTACCAGGGTCTTCCCTTATTCTGAAAGACGAATGTCGGGTAACTCTAAGCTCTACGGACCCTGGGCTCATTTGAACATCATTTCACCCATTCCATTCATCGTCCGATATGACTTAACGTTGGAGAACGTAAAAAAAAAAAATACAAATTGAAGCATTTGTTTATCGGTAGAGAAATGTTGGGTTGATGGAAAACTGCAAACAATTCCAACAAGTAATGCGAGATGATCTGTTAGAGAAATCCACTAATCAGTCCCGCCAACTGTAATGTTTGAAATAACACAGAATGGACTGTGTGTAATGGAATGTTGCTTACTGAGTCAACACAGAGTCAGGGCGTGACCAGCTCTACACTCCCTCAGGCATACCAATACGTCAGTATCACTTTGTAAACAAATACATACCTGTATTCCCTTTATTGGTTAAGTTTACACCAGACAACAGCATCATTCGCTTGAACATCTATACACAAAACTTGGTTCTATTTTACGTACTCTTATTGCAGGAAAAACTGACATCGATTACAAATAATTAAAATTAGAAGAGTGAAATTTTGAGAAAATATGAACTTAAAATTTGGAAAATAAGACATGCGTTAACTCCCACCCCAAAAAATGAGTTTAATAATAGGTCAGATATCTCTATTCTTCCTTTTTCGCCATAGTAGCATTTATTTTAATAAATCATCTAGTGTCTGCTTTTGTCCCTAAATCGATTCCCATTCACCATTCTTTCCGGTGCATCTCTTAGAAAAACTTTCATTTAGAATCGCATGTTATTATTGGCAGTATGTACTAGCAATAAAATGTAGGAGTTCAATTACAGTGTGATCCATATAAACCTGAACCAATTAAATAGACCATAACTTTTGAACCAACAGTAGGACACACGTGCAACTTTTGGAGAATATAATACACAATTGGGAGATCAAATTACACTATTTACATCTCAGAGAAAATGTTGGAAGTGTCCTCCACCAGCATCTATACATGTTTGCATTTGTCTCACTATATTCTCAGACGTTTTACGGAGAGTATCCTCGCCAATGTTACTTATTTGGTTCGAATGGATTCCTTGAAAACATCAAGTTTCCGTGCCCTATTCTTGTACATTCTATTTTTAGATACCTCCACAATAAAAAAATCCGGTGAGATTAGGTCAGGGGATCTGGGGGACCACAGACCTTTTGAGATTATTCGATTATCAAAGAAACTGGTTACAAGTTTCATGGTGTCATTAGATGTATGGCACGTTGCTCCATCTTTCTGGAAATAACCTTCTTTCAATTCGATATCATCTCCGTAAAACTTCAGAGAATATGGTGAGACGAGTGTAAACATGTATAGATGCTGGTGGAGAACACTTCCAACATTTTCTCTGAGATGTAAATAGTGTAATGTAATCTCCCAAATGTGTATTTTATTCTCCCAAAGTTGCACGTGTGTTCTATTATTGGTTCAATAATTCCTATTGAAATGGTTCAGGTTTATATGGATCGCACTTTATTATTAAACTAATAAAATAAGAAACTCAGAACACGTACACTGCAATTTCGTTTATTCTAATTTTTAAAAGTGACACTTTCTTTGGGTTAATTTTTAAAATGAAGGAGAATGTATTATGGAGTACATAAACATTCCAGCGAGGAAAGTAGACACGGCAGTTCCCTTAATAATCTCGACACACGTAAAGCTAATGAGCCTTGTAACAGATACACCTGTACATGTGGGACCAGTTACGTCACTTCGCTTAGGGAAAGTTGTCCTCTGCCACGACAGTCTTTTGTTCTCGTACACAGCACCCTCAAGGGCCAACTGTTAATATTTAGAATCTGTGTCAGATGGAGGGTACATATGTTGTCCCAAAAACCGGATTAGTTTCATATAATGTTACATAATACAAACACATTCTCGAAATGAAGTATTAACTGGTGCTACATATTTCAAAATGTTTTTTTTTTTTTTTTTTTTTTTTATGTTTTAACAGTCTCCCTTGACAGCAATGTCTTACCAAGTAAGTTTATTTAACCGTAGAAGTCAGATTCCTCCAGCCCTGCAAGATACGCCTCACATGATCAAAATTCTTCTAAGGGCCATTTTTAGTTTAAAGAATATACGGAAATCTGGTGGAATAAGATGACTTTGCAACAATCCATATCCTATTACGTTGATTTTCGTCATTGCAACATATACCTATAAGGGCCTGCAGTGTTTTGATAGAGGTAAGGCTTTTCTCAGCCTTTTCTTGCATACTTTGTCTTCAATTGTTCTAGTAGAATAGCATAATACACTCTGGTGATGTAGTTTCCAGGGGTAAGTTAAGCAGTTAGTAGCACACTCGGTGATGATTACATCATGATCTTGCCAGTCGATTTGGTGATGGAGACTCTTGGTATTTTCATGTATTGGAGGGCTGTTTTGTTTCAGATGCATAGTTAGTGCCATAATGTCGGCGACATCTCTCTGAGACGAATCAAAGATGTGTTTTACACTTTTTTAATGAACGCCCTACAACGTTGTCATATCGGACGATGAATGAAATGAGTGAAATGATGCTCAAGTGAGCTCAGATTCCATAGAGCTTAGGGTTGCCTAATATTCATCTTTTAGGTGAAAACCCCGGAAAACCCGTATCCTGATAACTCACCCTGCCCGAGTTTGGAACTTGGTACCTTCTGAGCGTGAGCCAATCACGCTACTGCAACGCTATTAGAGGCAGGCTCTTTTGGATTCTTAATTCACCTTTGTTTCGAGAGTCAGAATGGCAGATAATATTTCATGGCCAACACTTTACTCAGAATGAGAAACACGCCTCTGCCCGCCTCGGTAGTGTAGATGGTAGCGTGTCTGCTGTCACGTTCAAGAGGTCCCGAGTTCGAGTTACCTGGATAAGGTTTTTCCGGGGTTTTCCTTATCATAATAGACGAATGTTAACTAATGAATGGTAACTCTAAGCTCCATGTACCCTGGACGCATTTAAGCATAATATCACCCATTTCATTTATCGTCCGATGTGACTTAACGTTGGAGGACGTAAATTAAAAAAAAAAAAAAAAAAAAAAAAAAGGAACACGCGTTTACCTGAAATGGTCAAAGCTACAGCAATTTGCAACATTTCCATTATCGATCATGGAAAACATCGTATATTGCAGGTATATCAACGATTTGTATTGTCGTGGATCATTTTGGTCTTCCGCTGCGTGCGATATTTCCCACACTTTAAACTTTTTGGTCCTCCTACAAATGTTCAAAAATAATACTACAAAGTCCCGCACAGTATTTGTTATAGCGGTATGCATTTGTGTCGCATTCATGTCGGATTGTTTTGACTTGCCCCTCCTTCTCCCTTACTAGCCGTGACAACTCAAACACTATAAACAAATCTGTACTTGTGGTAAACCTCAATAAATCGGTGTCCAAGTTTCACTGCCGCTCATTATTGCCCTTTTTAAATAACTTTTCACATTGAGTAAGTAGTCTGCTTACCCTTTGCAGTCAGTCCTCTCAAGGAACAGGCACTTGACCAGAGAAGCAAACACGTAAAATCGACCCGTAGCCTGAGGGCGAGGAGGAAGAAGTGAAATTAAGGTGAAATGGATGAAAGGAATGCAGCAATTGGCGAAATGAATGGAGGACGCCCAGACGACGCTTCGTCCATCACAAACCCCACAAAGTGGTCTGCGGGGATCGAACCCGCCGTCTTGGCGAGAGGCAAGCAGCCTAATCACTTGGCCATGACGCCGCCCAGTTTGAAACTGCTGAAAATACTACGCTGTCACCACACTAATTTCATTATGCTTCAATGCGCAAGAGAAGTGAGGCACGACGGAACTGAAAGTGACTCGTGGTGGGCGTGCACAATTAAAATACTTACGAAATAAATCCTTTTACTGCATCTAATTATTTGGTAAACCTTAAAAGCAAAGTATCTATCTATCTGTTCCAATTCCTGTAATGATGGAACTCGCCCGGCCCCCCCCCCCCGACATTTGGCTTTTTAGACCCAGAACGAAGATTTAATTAATTTAGTTTAACTTCCCAACTTATCTATGTAATTATTGTTCAATGACCTTCAAGAATTTAATTCTTTACACCTTATAACTGCAATTTCGTAAACCTCGGCAATGTTCCTACTACCGGACCGTGTTATTCACGGAAATGGGTATAGTCGCGCTGCTGGAACGGTTACCATGGATTTATCTTTGTTAATAGAAACCTCTCAGATAACGCACTGATTATTCTTCTAAGAGTGAGAGGGGAACTGCTGCGCCCCTCGTCCGTGTGGTAAGCACCAATAAACACATCACTTCAGTCAATGGAATACGCAGGAATCACAAATGACAGATAGATGTTTACTCCACGTGGAGTAATCAGTGCGTTATCTGAGAGGAATCTATTACCAAAGATAAATCTATGGTAACCGTTCGAAAGCGCGTCTATAACTACTTATCGAAGTAGGAGGACTGTTCAATAAAGAATGATCTCTTTTTGTTTTGTTTTTTGTTTTTGTTTTGTTTTGACAGCGTACCTTTACTCATTTACATAATTTTGATAGTTCTTCTCAAAATATTCCCCCCTGAATGCGATGTACTTGTCCCAGCGTTTTTGCCAATCTTCAAAGACATGCTGGAAACCATTTTTTAAAAGAGATCCTTGAAATCGCCTCCGCAGCCTTCATCACTGCTTCTGATGATGGATAATGCCTACCACGAAGGCGTTTCTTCAAGTTAGGGAATAGAAAAGAGTCACATGGGGCTAAATCCGGACTATAGGGAGGGTGAGGGATGCACTTCACGTTGGGTTTTGCAAGATATTTAGCAACAACATTGGCAATTTGCGGCGGCGCATTATCGTGGTGCAGCATACAGCCTGCTTCATGGAAATGTGGTCTTTTGCGCCTGATATGGACTTGCAATGTTTTCAGGACTTCCCTGTAGTATTGTCCAGTTACTGATGTGTGTGCATGTACAATATGCTGATAAACCATTCCATGAATATCAAAGAATGAGATAACCAAAACTTTCCCAGCAGAAGCAACCATTTTTACGTTTTGGGGGCTTGGTGATGAAGGAGATTTCCACACTGAACTTTGCTGTTTGCTCTGAGGATCAAAATGATGTAGCCAAGTTTCATCAGCAGTGATTACGTTTGAAAGAAACTCCGGATCTTCCTCTAACATCAACCTGAACTGCAAGCAGACCTGCATGCGAATGTCCTTTTGTTCAGGAAACAAGAGTCTTGGAACCCATCGCGCACAAACACGTCTCATGTGTAATGTTTCTGTCACCAACGTGTGAGTGGCACTCAATGAAATGTTCAGTATTTCAGTAAGTGATCTTAAGGTAATTCGTCGATCCTCTCTCACAATGGCAGCAGCAGTGTTGATATTTTCTTCCGTAAGAGTAGTAACTGGAGCACCGGGTCCACTTTCCTTTGAAATTGATTGTCTCCCCTCTTTAAACATTTTAAATCACCTTCGAGCTCAGCTGTAGGGAAGAACAGACTCTCCATAGGCCTCCTGTACCATTGTATAGGCCCCAACTGAAGATTTGTTGAGACGAAAGCAGAATTTCAAAGTCGCCTATTGTTTCTCGCGTGTTATCTCCATTGCAGCGGTAGGCGATACTGAACATGTCTGAACTTGCCTGGTTCTCACAGGCGGGAACCAAGAGTACCAACAATGAAACTACTACGGCGCGTTTGTTTCACATTAAGCTAACAGAAAATAATAAGATTGAATTTTAGTGCGAAAAATTATGACAGTAAAAAAATTATGATTATTCTATATTGAACCCTCGTATATTGATTTTGCAATATCCTTAACCTCCGTCCGACAGTTTTTCCTGTTTTGTAAATTTTACATAAGCTCGTAACTACTTTTAACAATTTCTGGAATGATACAGAAAGTTTTATGAGCCTTTTCTTTACTTCCATAGACGTTTAATAACAAACCTTAGCAGTTTGCATACATTACTTGGGCGAAAATAGTAAATAGTTAAGTCTAACACTTCCAGGGCTTCAAGTCCTCTGCAACCACCAAGAAAAATTATATTCTCAGTTGCTAATAGTAGCAAAACAATCGATTAGTTTATGAACACATTTTTTTTTAATTTATACCTAGAATTTCTACACTAATAAATTCAAGAGAAACAAAACTGGGCTGCTAAAAGCCGGTAAGTATCGAAGGGTTAGGTTAGGTTAGTTTTAGCTGGTAGAATTAGGTTAGAATTACACTATATGCCTAAAAAAAACTGTCATTTTATGAAAAGTGAGAAAAAACCTGTGCTTCTGCATATTCTGACTTTTCGTGACCTATCTAGAATCTTCGCAAAATGACAGGTTTCAGAAAAACCGTAAGGTAACTGTACTTGTTTGGAATAAAATAAATACACCTTTGTCTTATTTTTGCATATATTTCCTGTGAAGTAGCAACAAGCGTTTTATATTTCCTGGCATTCTTAAAAAAAACGCCATTTCTTTAACCTTGATTTTGGAATATAGGCTTTTTAATTATTTAGGAATTGGCATTATAAGTTATTTTATAGCCTACGTTCGTTGGTAAGTGAAGGGAACCCCAGACCCCGCCTGTGATGCCGCATGTAGTAAAAGCGGGCATTAAACACAGCAAATTTCATTTCAAGTGGAGAAAAATATTAATAATTAATATAATTGAGTTGGTAAAACTGATGGCTGTTCTTAAGTGTACACGTATCATTGTACAGACGGCGTTAGTTGTCTAATCGCCTCTGTACCATCTAATGTTTATTTATTTCATTCTGCAGGTGGAATATTGGTTCGTGGTATTGGCTATCCAATCCAGCTTTCATTGGCTTCCCCCACAAAAGTTCAGATTATCTGACTCTTTGGATTTAAACATGCGTTTCCAAAAATGAGTTAGAGAATCCATCATTGGCAGAGCTTATGATCATGTTTAACACCAAAATTGGAATTTAAAGAAAAGGAAAAACAAAGAAGCGCTTAGCAGAATGTTAACCTCACCACTACTCATGTAAACAGTGACAAGATATCTCGGTAGCAGGAAGTCGTATCCTTATATGGCGTTCGTTCACCCGTCTGTACACGACTTCTGCGAAACAAATGACATGCTACTAGTTTCATCCTGACCGGAAACCATAGAGTGCGGTCTGACAGATTTCCGGTTCTGGAAACCGAGCTTTAAACTCAGTAAGAAATTTAAATATGTTGCCTGTACATAAAATTAGCTAGAATTCCTAAGAACGATGCAAAAGTAACGGTTGTCATGGTAACCAAAGGATTCCGGACATATAATATTAATTTCACTGCGTCTTGTTGCATATAATTTCGCGTGCCATCTACCAGCAAACAGGTTGGATTAGTGCCAACTGCAGAATCACAACAGATGGCAATGATTGGACCGGTTTATGCTGCGCCATGTTTGGGGAAAAACAATCCAGTTGAAGTGGTCGAGAATGGAATTTATTTGCTATAATGTTGATTCATAATGAAGTTTGTATTTATCTGCGTAGCTTTTATTGCTCTGCTAATCCTCTTAAGAATTCTGAAACTTCATTTTAAATCTAAAGTGCCTTTCAGCCAGCCATTGAAATGATTGGCGAATTGCTTGATGTCAGTTGTTCCAAAACACAATATTTCAACAGTGCAGCTCATTAAAAAGAAGAGGAACTTGTACAGTAAAACATATGTAACCACAGCCATGTAAACTTAGCAAATGGCTTCCTGCTGTCCGTTCTCGATGTAAGGAAAGCAAATGGAGTGCTGCAATTCCCGATTGCTCGTGCAGCTGTATACAAATGGTGGTTAAACAAGAATGAATCAAGTAATCAGTTATATTTATTTTATGTAAGACAATTTACATAATTTTCTTCACAGATAAGTAAAGTTTCTGCTACAAATAATTATATTTATGTAATACTAGGTACGTCCAGAAAGTACGTTCTGTTTGGTAATAAAATTAAATTATGTACAGATACAGAAAAAGGTATTGCACAAAATTCTACAACTCTTAAACTACTTTTCCACATAACTGCCGAAATTTTGCAGTCATTTGTCATAGCGAGGCATAAGTTTTTGTATACCTTCTTCATAGGAGTTTGCCGCCTGTGTCTTCAACCAGTTGGAAACATTTTCTTTCAGCTTTTCATCATTGTTGAAGTGTTGACCGCTAAGGAAAGATTTGAGACACAAAAACAAATGAAAGTCGCTAGGAGCGAGGTCAGAGCTGTACGGGGGTTGATCAAACACGTCCCAGCCAAATCCCTGTAGCATGTTTTTCGTCGCATTTGCACTGTGTGGTCGTGCGTTGTCGTCAAGAAACACAACACCCTTTGACATCGCAAATTTGCCGATAAATTTCAATTGGTTTCACTTTCCTAGTATTCAGAAAACGAATCACAGATCTCATTTCACAATCGGCAGGATTTTCAATAAACACCGACATTGTAAACAAGCACAACAAAGCGTACGTGGCTGACAGCGATCTCACAATGACGCACGTTTCTTCTCCTTGATACAGAGCGTCTACAGCGCATGTGCGGAACTGCGATCGCAGAGCTGCAGCGGAGATAAATTGAAACAGAACTTACTTTCTGGACGGCCCTTGTATTTGTTTCTTCACTGTAACTAGCTTCATTTTTTACGTAATACTCAGTTATAGTTTTGTGGCTTACTCCAAACCCAGATTACCCCTTTCTGTCTAATCCATTTGCCTCTTTCATTTGTTACCCAATTACCGTCCCATTCCCCATTGCTTATTAACCAATGTTCTAGTTAATTTATTTTTCCTGGTCAGATTCAGCAAGCAGTTTCCTTTACTGTGCTTAGGCAAGCACCATCATGGTTTATCTGATTTTTTCTGTACTTTTTTCTGTATTTTTTATTTTTTATTTCCAAATGCTTTCCTACTTAGTCGCATTTTATATTGTCTTCAATGTACAGTACGAAACGCCTCTATCTCTAGGTTAGTTCTTTCTTCTAGCGTTCACAGAAGCTTCTTGTTCTGTAATAACTATAAGCTTTCTTTGTCATTGCTGTTCCCAGCTTGACTTTTTTTGACAACAGCTTTAGCCCTGAAGCACCTGAAGCCCACCACTTGCTCTATTACGCCTCTCTAAATTCGCAAGAGTATCCTGGTTGCTTTTCCTCCAACGAACAAGGAGTTTGTTTCTTGTGGGCTTCTTCATCCCGTGAATCCTAAATATTTACCAAAGTCCTCAAAAAGATAATGAATAACAAGAGGACTTCTCTGAGTAGTCCCCCCCCCCTCTCTCTCTCTCTCTCTATTTAGTTCCCTCGACTTTGTTTAGTTCCTTCGTGTTTTATATATTTTTCTCTTTATTAATATTCTTCAGACCGCACATCTAAGGTTTCCCCAATCAGCACAGACAATACCTTCACTACATCCATAAACGCCACATACATTTATTTACACTTCTGTAAGTGGAATATCAAATGAAGCACAAGTACCCGAGCTCCACGAGGCAACAGGCGACAGAACCAATGCTCTTCAGAATTATCAGGATACATTACCGCAGAGAGTTTTGTTTGCATTCTCCATACCAAACAGCCGCTAGGCTCAGATCAATTCCGTTAGGTAGGTGTTTATTTTATCTTCCCATTATAACACGTGGCCCATGGCTTTATTGTTCCCCATTGGGTTTCCAAGGTAAAACGGTCACCTTGACCCGGCATGTGGCAGTGATATCTTTACACATCCATGGTTGTCATACTCCGTCGCACTCAAGCACCTCCCCGCCCCCGCCTCTCTGTACCCACACACTGTTTTGTTTATTTTGTGGAATCTGTCCAACCTGAAGGTTGTCAGGGATGTCCTGGAGCGCCGATAATAATCGGATTTGCTTTAAAAACGCTATTCAGCATATATACACGCATATGTATCGTGTGAAAACGATAATATAAAAAAAATGCTTTGTTCCATTTATACCCCGCCTTCAGCTGCAATGGCTATATCGTCGGCCGTTCTCCTTTTTTGGACCATAATACCTATTGGCGATGGTGTTGGCTCGTAAACTTGGGCTGCAGGTACTTTGATTTGTTTCTTCTTCTTCTTCTTTTTTTTAATCAGTAGATCACACACACATTCACACTCTCATTTATACTTCCAGACTGTGGGGAAGATGGGTAATCATCTTGGTTGGAGAAAAATTCTCACCCCAACCGAGAATCGAACTCGGGACCACTTGCACGACTGAGCTAAGGGTCATTAAGGATTACAGATGCTGTTTCTGCAGTTCTACAGAGCTTAACGTTAGGAAACTTTAGGACACGATATATATGCATCCAAACTTTAAATCAGAATGGGGAAAAAATTCGCCATGCAGATATTTAAATACCTGAATCGATCGTTGTGGCTGCTACAGAAAAAGGGGGCGAGGAAGTAAAAATAATAATAAAAAAACTTGATTTTACCTAGCAGCTAAAATATATTTTCATGGCTGTTCTACAAGTTAAAGCTTACTGTTCTAAATACTTCAGGTATACATAAAATATTCGTCAAAAATAGTTTCAATATGCTATTACAGTGATGCACACACAGTGAGATGGCCGGGGTGACAGGCTACGGTTTAAGAAATCCATCGAAGATAAAATCCTTGATGATACATATATTTGGATGAATTAATGACCAAAAGAACGGACATAACTTCTCATAAGCACACTGCAGCTCCACAACAGAAAATATCTCGAAAACGACCTGTGTTACAAAGAGGACTATCTTTTGTTACTCTGTATAGTTTAGTGAGTTCTGCAGTTATTCTGTCTGTAACTCATACCTTCCCAGTAATATACAAGACAATGAGAATATCGAGGACTTTATTGGCCACTCACAAAAGATTCCAAGCAGCCCTATATTTAGTTTACCATGCCAATACCTTAAAATCTTCAATCCAAATAACAAATTACAATATCTTTTTCAAACAAAGTATTGTCTGAGGTGGCAAAAATTTGTAAAACTCTTTGCGTTGCATTTTTTGAGAGATATTTGGTTCAAATATTATGTTTGATGTTTACTCGGGTATATTTTGCTGCAGTCAAAACTGTTACGAAATCACAGTACCTGTCTAATTTTGGGATAAACACAGTACTTTCTCAACAACAATAGTTAAGACTACAAAAAAGTACAAAGGAGATATTGCAAACAACTAAAACAAAATTAATAACGATCAAAACAAAATTCTTCTTCACTTCCAAAGATTCCTAGATCAAGTCTCAGTTTTTTCTTGGAGTTTTCTCTTATTCTGAAAGATGAATGTCGGGCAACTAAGTTCTGGCTCTCTGGATCCTGGGCTCATTTGATATAATTACAGCCATTGTCCGATATGAACTAGCCGATTAAAATCGGCATAGTTTGGTACAAGTACGTGGTTTTATGGAAGAAATAAGGAGGCAGTATTGGTAATTTTAGAAATTTTGAGGATATTCTGTGAACTTTGAATGATCATTAGTTTGCCTAGATATCGTGAACTATGACACTTATCAATATAAGCTGCCCTTAATCTTGTACTAACTACAACCAGATTTGCATGTGTGTGTTCAAACTGTGACATAAAGTAACTTGGTTTATAATTTGTTTCACGTGTATTAACGAACAAAACATGCAGTATTGCACGTGTTTGTAGCAAACTACTGTCTTTTGTGGACCAAATAGTTATTTATACTATAAAGGAGGTAATTGAGTCCGAGGATGGTTCATTCTACCTACCTTTCGAATTGCATATAAGATTTCTTCCACTCCTGCTTATCATGCACATATTATTAGTTGTTTGTGGTACATAATTTCCATTTTATACTATACCTACTCATTTATATTACTTAACGAGTCGAATTCTTCATTGTTGTTATGGGAGAGTGGTTGTTAATTTTTATATGGAGGTGTGGCGACATATTGATTTTTGTTCTAGATGTTCTCGGGCTTCGAGCCAGGTAAGCAGATGTTGAGACATCGACGTTTCGGGAGCGTACATCGCTCCCATCTTCAGGATGTTGAATGACTTATTTTCTTTTCGCTCGCAGGTACTGGTAGGCTTGTGTTAGCCTGAAGATTGTTGCTGTGTGCCCACCCAGGTTGAATGACTTAGGGCTGGGGTGACCCATATATATATATATATATATATATATATATATATATATATATATATATATATATACTGGTCGCCAAGAAAATGACGCGGACCAATCAGCGAGCGGGCTCGCGTTGGTGAATATATTGATTTTTTGTGTAATTATGAATGACAGCATAGAAGTAGCTACAAATGCAGCTTGTCAATTTCTACTTCCACAGAAGTCTAAATCAAGACATGAGAATGCATATAAGTGCTTAAAAACTGGTGTTCTAAAAAGGATACCAACATCTGTGAAAATCTGTAAAAAATCTCTCATATCTGTTATTGTTTTCCAAGTTACATTTGTTTCATTCATATTTAATTTTGTTTCTGTTATTGGATATTTTTCTTTGGGTAGCGATTAATAAACATGAGTATTTTCTGAATTGCATAGAAATATTATAAATGATTAGATGCTCCTACAACAAATTCAGTCCTTCATAGCAGAGAGGTAAGTAGGGAGGTAAATTTCCCTTGAGAAGAAATTTCTAATTATTCGTAAAGATGAAATAGACATAATACTGTGCTTACAAAAACATGAGTGGGACAAATTATATACTTGTCAAGCTTTTAAGAATATTCAAGCTGTTCGACTTGGATGAATTTCTTTTTGTGACAATTTTTACTTTACAATCTCTTTTCACACACTCATGGTTTCATTTTATGTACCATCAGGTTCAAATTTCAGCAGCGATAAAATATTAACAATAGAGTACATTCCAATATATAAAGACAATTTCAGGTACTGACGGAGAAGACAGTCTGTTGAAACATAAGGAAAGTCACCTTTCCCAACTAAAACTGTCCAAGTCTTAGTCATTTTGATGACAGGGAGAGTATTCAAGGTAAGGAGGGATGACGTAAGCCACCAAACATTCTCTCGGAAAGCTCATCGGCCTCGTTCAGTGTTAAAGGCAAATATTGTACCTTACACAAGAACCACCTGGCCAGGCCTTGGAATCCTTCGTTATTCAGCCATTAGGAATGTCCTACTACGTAGTAGGTATACGGTTATTGGAGCAATACTCGTATTCCCGTAACTGGGTTATTGTACCCTCCCAAATGACGCATGCTATTGAATTTTCCTCTACGAAACGTGGTCTAATCACCTCGTATCTTCCTTCACTTTCTTCTGACACCACACAGGCTCACCCAAGATTGAGTAATCAGTAAACATTGTGTTCAATTTCAGTGGCGTTCTTTTCAACCCATTTTGATAATTACACCTTTCTTTCTTGAAAAATGGCATTCTTTCTCAAGGACCTAAGGCTAAGCATCTTCTAAAAGGCCTTATATACAAGAATGCAAACCCACTGATATTAGAAATGAACATGTTTACAAAGAGATTTTGATACGTAACGCAAAATAAATGCACGCATTAATATCGAGTAGGCCTTAAATCTAGCAAATATTCAGAGACAATATTTTCAGTTTCAGAAAATGTTTAATGAGACGTTCAAAATAAGAGGGATCCAAGACTAAACAATAACCCTGTCTTACACAAATCATCCGTTGACTAAGTTTCAGGAATGATAATCCTTAATTTCAGGGTTCAATATTGCTCACCCTGGGATGCAAGTAACCTCCCAGCAAGAAATCCGACTGGCCGTCAGGTGATGAAGCTGGCCAATCATGCCCTCTTCTTTCAATTCATCTACCTGAACACCTGTTTAGGAAATCTGTTACTTCTCTACTGTAATGTGCAGGGGCACCATCCGATTGACATTGTACGAATGTCATATTTACGATATAATTGACTTATTAGTATCTTCTTTAATTGACATCATTATATCAAAGCATTTCCCTCTTCTTTACCTTATCTCTAGTATGAAAACCGAAGCTTTAGTTCTGATAGAGAACCGGGATAAGTGATCAGCCCAATGCCTGGTGCGAAGGCGGGAGAAGTGAATGATAGTATGAGGGCGAGATGAGTGATAGGAAAGGTGATGATGGAGCAATTGGTGGAATGATGGCAAGGGAAATCGGAGATCCCGGAGAAAACCTGCCGCAGCGCCGTGCTGTCCACCAGAAATCTCACTTTCTCACTTGGGATCGAATCAAAGCCGCCGTGGTAAGAGTCCAGCGGTCTAATCACTCGACCAAGGCGCGGCCCCAATGGCTTTTCAGCACCTGTTATTATTTTGGTCTTTCAAGACACTTCCTGTTTTTATTATTATTATTATTATTATTATTATTATTATTATTATTATTATTATTATTATTATTATTATTATTATTATTATTATTATTATTATTATTATTATTATTATTATTATTATTATTATTATTATTATTATTATTATTATTATTATTATTATTATTATTATTATTATTATTATTATTATTATTATTATTATTATTATTATTATTATTATTATTATTATTATTATTATTATTATTATTATTATTATTATTATTATTATTATTATTATTATTATTATTATTATTATTATTATTTTATATATATTTTACCATCTTGAAACTACTGACTTTTTTTTTGTAATTTACGTCCTCCAACGTTAAGTCATATCGGACAATGAATGAAATGATGCTTGAATGAGCCCGGGGTCCATGGAGCTTAGAGTTACCCGACATTCGTCTTTCAGGAAAAGGGAAAACCCCGAAAAAACCTTATCCAGGCAACCCATCCTGACCGAGATTCGAACTCGAGACCTCTTGAACGTGAGGCAGACAGGCTACCGCCACGCTACCGAGGCGGGCAACTACTGACTTATGTTCTTATTCGATTGCACATCAGTGAAAATAATGGCATAGTTCTTTTTTTTTTCACCTTATCCAATTAGAATTTGTATGCATTCACTTTCAGAAATCATCACCACAATGAAGAGTACCTTGTTCAAAAATGAAAAGCAGTCATTGTGTTAGTGTTTTGCTAGTTTTATGGCCTACTCCATGAACACACATTAATTTTGTAACTTATGGCCTTTGAAATAACTACAAGGATGTATTTTGATGTGAATCCAACTTCCCTTAGAATCTAAAATTCAATGCAGATTACAAGAAGGTAGGTATACTAGTATTTCAAAGTTGGAACTTAACTTTCTTTTCTTTGTAACAGCCATTAGTTAGGTATTTCTAACAACTTTCGTATTGGACACTTCTTTTACGAAAAGAGTTAGTAGCAATATTCCATTGTTAATCAACCCGTTTTAAAACTCCTTAGCATGAATTAAATCTAGTTTGGTTGCAGCTATTGACCTCCAAAAACCGATAAGTATATCAAATTCTAAGATTAAACAAAAATGCCAAGCGATAACCCCGTTTGCTCTGTAAAACAAACCAAATAAAATAAGGTTACGCGAACGTGGTTAACAAATTTTGGACTGTTCAAACTCCAAGCAAGCGTCCACATAACGGAAGTGTCTGTCAGGCCATGATAGCGCAAGATAACAGTGTAATGTTGCATCAAGCATGACCCACCCTGGGTTAGCTTACTTCCTGCTCTAGATTATGTCAGGAAATAAGACGGAGATGAACAAGAGGGTCGACCAAAACAAATTATATTACACGAACCACAAAGCACAAAAAGAAAATATACCTTTTAAGAATGGGAAGGGAGAGGAAGAAAAACAAAACAAAACAAAACGCACCGTTAGAGTAGGTACTCAAGGAACTGCTCCAATTGAAGAAAGAAGCGGGATGAGAAAGAGAAAATAAAAACAGGACAATTTCTTTGTTGTCACCCATATCAATTGGGCCCAATGACACGTCCTGATGGTTGTAGGCCCCTTGCTAAATATGTACCTATGTTTATATCAGTGAATCCTAATACGAAGCCGAGCGGGATGGCGTAGGTGGTTTCGTCTCTGGCCCGCATTCGGGAGGCCTGGGTTCGATTCCCGTGGGCGGCCTACGTGACTCATGGGTTTTTTGGGGCGTTTCCCTGATCGCCAAGAAAATTACATAGGTTAATTATATTCAATTTCTCGTCCCTCCATTTCATCTCCATTATCATTTCACATCATCTCTCATCCGGTGGTCTTTTTCAGGGTAGAAGTGCTGGCGGGTGCCTCGGATGATATGCTCTGGGTAAACCACTTCCTCATCCGATAGGCCAGTTGCCGGTCTCCGAACCCAGGTCTCGTGATGGGACTGTTTCCGAACCACCGTTGTCCTGGCCTGACGGGGGAGGTTTCCAACAAAGTAAAATGTATGGACCCTGCCCTCTGCATTATCGTGGCTCCTTGGGACGGTCCTCTGTCTCCTCTCGCCTCATCCTTCCTCCCGGCGATGCCCCACTTGGGGCATAGGTACAATAGATCAAGACTGGTCGCAGTGTCTTAATACAATGCAATCCTAATGCGAAAGTATGTAAGCAGCATTTGGGTGGTGGCAGCATAAAATAAGTTCCGTAACCCTCAAAACGTATTCCTCATGCCCAAACTTGTGGGTGGCCCCGATGAAGCACATTCCACCAACAATTTTATTTTGATACACCAATTTTAAGTGTTTTGATGACCTCGAATATGTGAAATGCACAGCTCAAAAGAGATTTTGTTGTTGTAATTTACGTCCTCCAACGTTTAGTCATATCGGACAATAAATGAACTGGAGCTCAAATGAGTCCGGAGACCATGGAGTTTAGAGCTACCCGACATTCGTCTTTCGGGATAAGGGAAAACCCCGGAAAAACCTTATCCAGGTAACTCACCCTGACCGAGATTCGATCTCGGGACCTCTTGAACGTGAGGCAGACACGCTACAATCTACGCTACCGAGGCGGGCACTCAAAAGAGAAACACTGTGTAAGTCAAAAATACAGGTTTTTTTAGTAGATATTTCTCAAGTCGCATTGCAAATATTTTCAATAAGCTTTCCCCGTGGAATCAACTATTTATCTATATAGAAAATCATCTTCTTGTTTTCGTTTCACCCTCTTTGGGGTACGTTGAATCAATAATTTTCCTATATATTGTTCTTTTCTTAGTTCCCAGTATTTCTTCATTCTGTCTGATCTTTTTTTCCTTTCATCTGCCGAGATAATGGTTTACATTTTAATGTAGATTTATCTTTGAACCTTATATTTTCGGTTTTAGTTATTACTTTCACTGTCCCGTCAAGTAATGAATTTTCTGTGATTTTAATTCTGCTAAGTCTTTTACAGTTTCTTTAAACCAGTTGGGTTTTGTTTTACGGTTATGGAAGAAATAAAAAATTTGTTTAGTTAATCTGCTACAGTTCATTCTGAGATGGCCGTAAAAATGTATCTTCCTTTTCCGCATAGTATCTCAAGAGTTTTTCAGTTTTCTTGTAGAGAGTTTCATTTTTGATGTATATTATCTTGAAATTTTGGTCTTATGATCTTTCTTAATATTTTCCGTTCTTTTAATTCGAGCTTCTCTATCTGACCCTTTAAATTCATGTATTTAAGTTTCTGATGCGTACAGTGCTTCTGGTTTAATCACTGTTTTATGTTTAATTTTTGATCCCCCATGATATAGAAAATAATAGAAAATCTTCTATTATTAAACATTTTTAAAATTAAAATATTCACTACTGTGGCATGTACTTTACAGATAGAACGTAAATCTAAGTACTGTTTCAAGTATCAAGCCATCTCTAGCCTTATTTAATAATCCATTGTAATTGGAAAATAAAACGTTACCACAAAAATCTACAAAAGGGAAACATACATTCCATTGAAATATAAATTTCATGTCAAATGTTTTGTTCGCAATATTAATTATTTCAAAAATATTTGCTATTATAGGAATAAATATTAGAAGCTGAGGAAGGTTTCAGCCCTGCACTTAGGAAAACTCCAAAAATCGATGTTCAGACTTCACTGAAACCTTGTATGTTCTGTGAACAACATAACTCAAAACAAAAATTTAATTAAATACCGAACTTAAATGCAAAGTTAAACATCTTCAAATATGCAATACCAAAATTTTATTGAAATTTCCCCATTACCAAACTATCCTTTACATGGAAAGATGTTCAGTATATAATTCCTCTTATTTTTCTTAAACTGTTTGTCCTCCTATATGTAGAACTTACACAAGTGGGCGCTTGGGGAGATGACTGCTGAGAAGCAGAAACTGCATCAGACAGAGAAACCCAAGATGGGTGATCAGCCCAATGAGAGTGAAAGAAGTAGATAAAGGGAATGAGGGCGACATGGATGACAAGAAAACTGATAATGGAGCAATGGATGGAATGATGGCGGAGCAAACGAAAGATCCCAGAGGAAACCCGCCCCTGCGCCGTGTTGTCCATCGCAAATTTCATATGCGGTCACCTGGGATCCAACCCAGGCCACCTTGGTAAGAGTCACGCTGTCTAACCGCTCGGCCATGGTGCGGCCCAGATTCAATTCATACATACATTTTTAAAACTCACACTTTATTTTAAATAGCCGTTTCTGTAATATCAGCAATTTCAAAGATATGCAATATTATTGGTTTTAATTTACCAATCTTTCATTGCATTTTACAGTGCTGCCGCTATTCGGCTATTCATCGTGATGCCTCGTAAAGAGAATGGAACTTAATGCCATCATATAGCAGTTTTAAATATTTAAGGAGCCTATCTCCTTTATATCTACAACAAAATGTGTAATGAAACTATCTGGGCAAACATTTATGACAATTAATTGGAAGGAGATACAATGCGATGCTGCGATGCTGAGATAACATATCTAAGTCAAATCTCAATGAGGGCGTTGCCTGCATAAGAGCTCTTTCCAGGATTTTCCCTTATCCCGAAAGGCAAATATCGGAAAAGTCTTAGCTTTGGGCATCCTGGGCTCATTTGAGCAACATTCAACAATTTTATTCATTGCCCGATATGACCTAACCTGTTAAAGAGCGTTAGTCTGCCTATGTAGCGTAGATAGTGGCGTGTCTGCCTTACATATAACCAAGTTCGAATCTCTTTCAGGGTGAGTTATCTGGATAAGGCTTTTTCGGGGTTTTCCTTATTGCGAAAAACTCTAAGCTCTATGGCCCTGGGCTCATTTCAGCACCATTTCATCCATCGTCGAATATGACGTTGGAGCACAAATTAAAAAAGAAAAAAGGTTCTAAACGGATGCTTTCCAAGAACAGTTTATAAAAGCTATGTAAAATGACAGAATTGAATTACGATTTTATGGATGCTCTCTAACTATTGCGGTTTTCAGCGCCACATTTTATATTGGATCAGAAAGGCTCTTATGCGAGCTTCGAGCCCTCTGTATTAGGCGCCCACCTCGGTAGCGTAAATGGTAGCGTGTCTGCTTCACGTTCAGGAGGTACCGAGTTCGAATCTCGGTCAAGGTGAGTTATCTGGATAAGGTTTTTGCGGGTTTTTCACTTATCCTGAACGATGAATGTCGGGTAACTAAGCTCTACGGACCCAGGGCTCATTTGAGCATCATTTCATTCATCATCCGATATGATTTAATGTTGGAGAACGTAATAATAATAATAATAATAATAATAATAATAATAATAATAATAATAATAATTAATAATAATTAATAATAATACCAGGTTTGACGTTCCTGTACGTGCCGTAAAACTACCTCAGGGAACTATCGGCTTTAATTCCCCTCCCAAGGAAGACATGCTAAACATTTTATGGTCGTCGAAAAAATCCACACTTTCGACCGGGTTTAAAGCCACGACTTCGGTATCGGGAACTAAGTTACCTCCCGACATAGAGGCAACACATGAGATTTCTATTTATATGATCCGTTTTGAATATAGCAGAGTGATGCAAGAAGCTGGAAATGCCAACAATATTGTAGATTTTAATGCCTTATGAGGAAGGCAAGGACTATAATATGCTTCCTGATATTGCAGTATTTCACCACAGTAGGAAATACAACCGGAAAGGGAAGGGCGGTCGGGAGTCCCAGCATGCTACTTCCTTCCAACAAATGAACATCTATTTGCAAGCTTGTGCGCTGCATGTAAAATAGTGCTGAGGATTCTTCTGTCTGTAATTACCTCGCGTGAAAGAAGTGTAATTATTAGACTTAACATTTTCCGCATTGACACGTCTTTGTTTTAAGGTATCTATGGCTCTGCCTCAGATGTAACATATATCAAAACATTCCTGTTTTCGTGACTTAGCTTTGGGCAGTTAAAAACAAAACACACGTGTGAATTTATTGAATTCTATTATAACACGCCGTCTTCAATTCTAGTCTTTAGATATTTCCTGGGCTGATATTGCCATTTGACCTTCATAGCACAACTGTAGACAACATATTCAATTATACCACTCTGTAATATAAGGAAGGCTGTGACAAAATAAGTGAAGTCAATGCCATAGCCGGGATTTGAACCATGGATCTTCTGGTTACCATCCAACCGCTCTAAAACTTGAGTTACTATGGACAACGTGCCAACATGACATTAAATTCTCCAACTGACTCGTGTTTTTTCCGGTAAACTACTTAGGAGTTCTCATAAACACATGAGACAACTACCTTAATGGCGACTTACAACGTGTAAGTACTTTAAGGCCCGGGATTTATAGTTAACCACTATTAGGTCAATTAATGGAAATTAACTGTTCTTTCACACTAGCCGTGTGTAGGAAAGATAGAGTCAGACTGAAAATTTCAGTGCCATAGCTGGGATTTGAACCACGGATCTTCTAGTTGCATTTTGGCAGCCCTTTTTTTTTTTTTTTTTGTAATTTACGTCATTCAACTTGTCATATCGGACGATGAATGGAATGGGTGAAATGATGCTCAAATGAGCTCAGGGTCCATAGAACTTAGAGTTACCCGACATTCGTCTTTCAGGATAAGGGAAAACCCCGGATAAACCTTATCCAGGTATCTCACCCTGACCGAGATTCGAACTCGGGACCTCGTGAACGTGAGACAGACATGCTACCACCACGCTATCGAGGCGGGCTTGGCGGGGATCAAACCACTGTTTCGAGGCATCAGTGTCTCGGTAATATAACCATTTTTCATCACAATTGACTATTCCCCTGACAAATCTATAATCTATGGGATTACGGATAAGCTGAAGACAGATGTCCACTATACGTTCAGCCTGTTGAGGTGTCAGTTCATGAAGTGCAGATCTACAGCTTCTGTATGATTTTCCAAGTATCTTAATGTGATGATGTATGGTATCTTTTGGAGCACCAAGGTCTTCTTTTGAAAGAAGTTTCTCGCAAAACTTGGCATGTATCCTCAATGTTCTATACTTTAAGTCTTCCAGAACGTGTAAAATATTTAGTGTTTTCGTCTCCATTGTTGAAACGTTGGAACCATCGTTGTGCCACACGCTCACAAACGACACCTTCTCCTTCCACTTCACATATTCTTCCAGTTGCGACAGCAGCTCTTATAATCTTGTTTCCAGTAGTACTTTAGGACTGTCATGTAGGAGCGAAGGTAAAGACTGACCCCCTTCAGCAACCAAGCAGTAGCCAAGCTGTCCCCAAAAAGGGGGTGCCCGGCGCCTCCAGGGCTCTCTCCTTGGGGCAAGACCTAGAAGCTAACAAGCTCCCCATCTGGTCCGTAAACTCAAGACGGGTGGAAGTGGATACACCACTTACGCGCGCCATCCCCAAAGGGGAAGGCTACCGATTGACCTCGGTGGGGCCACGTGGTGATCTAGCACACCTACTACTAGCTGTGTAGGCTAGTAAAGTCTGTTTAGTTAACGCATGTGCAGTTCGGAGTCAACGGAACTTGAGCCTCCCGCCCGCTAATGACCATCATAAATCCATCTCCACACTTCAGAAATGGAACACTGTCGTTGAGGACCAATGACAATCCTGATTTTCTCGAAGTAACAGTCGCATATCTGCTCCACGTGGAGTCTCAGTTGCCAAAGTTCCAACTTCCAGTTGTTCTGTTTCATTACGTGCAGAAATTCGTTGTGTGTCACGATGTGGAGACCGTGGGAGGGAAATGCAGTGTTAAATGCAAATGAAGTAGTAGATAACTTTCAGTAACGTGAAAATAATCAGTGATGACAATAGTGTGAATAACTGGGCCGAGTTATATTACCGGAAAAGCCACAAAAACAAAGGTATAATAGGAACTGTTCCTAAGAAAATTCAAGCGCTTGTTTTGAACATAAATAAATATGTGCTGAAAAATAATCTTGGTAAGGGGTCGTGCAATGAACCAGATAATAAGTTCTGGGTATACACAGAAATATAGTAAGAAATATTGTGACGAAAGGTATACCAAAGACGCCGATCTAGTGTGAAAACAAAAGGAAACGTTTCTCTAAAGTAGATAATTTCACATGCGATTTAATTCGTCGAGAAATTTATAGCTTCTATGCAAAAGGGAGAGCGCCCACCTTAGACGAATTGGTTGCACATTTGCAAGAAATTTGTGATTTTCCTTATGGGCGCTGCACTTTGCGCGGTCTCCTAAAGGTGCTGAGTTTCAAATACCGCACTTTGAATAAGTTAAGGGTTATTATGGAATACAGTAGAATATATATATATATATATATATATATATATATATATATATATATATATGGTCAAAACTAAGGAAGTTTCGCAGTAATGGACATAAGATAATTTATTTTGACGAAAGCTCGTACTATACTCATGACGTATCGAGAAAGATGGCAACCTTGCAGAACGGACTGCGAGAAGGAGGGCCGGTGTTGTAAAACGATTATAAGGGTTCGTCAAAGGCAGCAGCCGACGTGCACACGTGTTAACTAAACAGACTCTACCCGGGAATGGTGAGGCAACTCTCGACCCCCTCCGGGCGGCCGAAACCTCGCCGGAGGTACCCTATCTTCTACGGGTATCGAGAACACACTGCCCCCTCGAGTCCATCCCAATCCGAACAACTCTCAATCAGGGAGGGGCTCGAATTTTCGGCCCGAGGTTCCTCTAATAACGTCAGAGGCACCACGGCAGCTGAAGGGGACGGATCCCCTCCCCTATATGGGAGACTTAGAAGGACTCTAAATTCAAACTTTGTTATATCCATTTTGTAATTGTCTATTAACAACTGAAGACTGATACGCTCGCAATGTACGCAACTCTAGCCAGCCAAAACAAAGAAACCCAATAAATTTTCCGAAACACCAACATCAAAAAACCTGCTTTATTTATGAGACCACATAATGAAACTCGCAATTTTTAAGTTGTTCTTGTTTAAGATTTAACGCCCTTTAATGATAATCAAAATCATTTCAGATGTCCCGCCTACTTGAGGTAAGTATCGACTAAGAGCGTTTAAGAACCACTCGAATATCGAACAATCGCGGCTTCTTTAGAAAATTATCCCATGCAGATAACAATGCCTCTTCAACATTTGCTTCTGGCTGCGTCAGATTCTAAACAAAACAGCGCTTTAACATTTGATCTAGCGACACGGATTTAGTTTGTTATTAAAATGCATTTTATTCTTTGGCAGGACTTACAGTTATATTCTGTTAGTGTAATACGCCGCTTTCTGGTGATTTGCTTCTGAACAGATCTTTGCTGAAATTATTTGTATAATTACTTTATGATAATGCAGCATTTATTGATTTTATTCGTGAAGTAATTACAATAATTTGAGGTTTTGTACTTAATCAGCCTGTTTTCTCAGCTTCTCACTTGCGTAGTAGCACAATACTGTCGCGAGCCATTGTTGCGACTGGCGCGGCCGGCGCGCACAAAGGGACAGGTAATGCAGCGCGGAGATAAAAAGCTTGCCGAAACAGATAAAGAGAGATGACTGGAAGGTGCCTTCTTGATTGTTAGAGCACCTTCCACAAATTTCTAGAACAATGAGTGGAGCTATAAAAGCCGCGGTTCGCCAGTTGAGTGAGTCGTAATCGGAACTTGATAATTGTGCGCGTATAGCTGTTTTTGAAAGTGAACTCTTTTGTTTGTGGTCGACGACCTTGAAGATTGTATTTGTGTATGTACGTTGACCAAAGTGTTTCTACGGAAATAAAGAGCATTTTGGAATTTCTGCAAACTGGACTTTTAATTCTACGAATCCAAAAAGTCACAATATCTTGCGATATTAGTCATAATACTGGTAACTGTATATAAGCCAGAAGGCCAAGGTTCTAAGCTCGGTTAGAGCGGAAGACTTATTTTTACAATAATCATTTTTTATATTGCGCAGAATCTAGTAGTACGAATGTGACTTGATTAGACAACATAACCATAACCTACATTAAAAATTTAAAGTAAACGACTAATAAATACATCTTAAAGCAACGCCTCCCAAAACGACCATGACAGTTACTGGCTAAGCTGACAAAAATTAATAAAGCTATATAAATAAGTAGCTCTTAATAGGTCTTCAAGTCTGCGATTGCTATGGGCTTCCGCACGTCTTGTGTCCTTTTACTGCAACCTGTTGCCTCCTGTGAGTCCTGCACTTCATCCCCATCTACTAGGAGGTAGTGTATATATTGTGACTTCTTGGGTTCATAAAATTAAAAGTGAACTTTGCAGAAATTCAAAATGTTCTTTATTTCCCCAGAAATACACTTTGTTCACCTCTTGTTAACAGCAGAATGACGTAACATACATGTACGCAATCTTCAAGTCCTTCTGCCGCATATCCACACTGCAACTCGTGTCTCGGCTCCTGCCGAACTGCCCGTCTGCACCGGACCAGTCGCTTTTATACTCTAGGCGAAGTTTCGCGATATCTCACGAAGATTCACGAACTTTGGAGGTAGTAGGCGAAGGAGAGAGGACTGCCAAGAAGTTTCTTTGGCTATTTCTCTTCCCAACCCGTCTCTGCTGGGCGTGGCTTGGCGCTATCTGTCTCTTTCTCTCCCCGCTTCCCCCCCTCTCTCTCTCTCTTTTTGTAATTTACGTCCTCCAACGTTAAGTCATATCGGACGATGAATGGAATGGGTGAAATGATGCTCAAATGAGCCCGGAGTCCATAGAGCTTAGAGCTACCCGACATTTGTCTTTCAGGATAAGGGAAAACCCCGGAAAAACCATATCCAGGTAACTCACCCTGACCAAGATTCGAACTCGGAACCTCTTGAACGTAAGGCAGACATGCTACCACCACGCTACCGAGGCGGGCGCTTCCCTCTCTGTCAGCGTTCGCTTACGAGCGATCTCGTTACAACATACATAGTTCAGAACGAGATATCCTCTTACATTACATGTATATCACATAGTTAATTATGTAGAACCTTGATTTACAATCCTAAGTTATTTACAACAAACGTTTCATGTGAATTTATAAAAAAAAAATCGAGCTACGTAGAAATAGTCCAAATATCTTAAAGTCACGTCTAATCTGACGCAGAGAAAACAAATACTTATAGAAGTACTTGTTAGTATATAATTTAACGTTCTTTTTACATCATTTAAAAGAAGCCCCCTTAAAAAGGTATGTATATTAACAAGCAGCATAAACCAAAATGTTGGGTAAATATTAAACTACAGCTGAGCATCTTCTAACCAAAAAATCCTGCCACGACGAACTACACATTAAATGGAAAACGTTCAGCTACTTTTTATTTTCTGTAAAATGACTAGTGATTTTAATTAAAATATAGCATTTTTTGCTAATAAAATGTACACCAAATTTTCTGAGAATATTTTATGAAATTCGCTTCACTCCGAAAGACTTTTGCAGTAATTGAAGATATTTGGTAGAAAATAAAGGATAGAAACAACATATCACACAAAAACATCTTAAAACATACCCTGTGATTCAATTATTACTTACGTACCATTATGAACCTTCCAGATATTATTGCTGATGTTATCTGAAATGCTAAATCGCCAATGGTGTATCTACCGCGATGGAATTCAAACCGCTTTTCAAACACTTCACTATCCCTTCAGCCTGTTATATCCCTCTTATGTAATGAAACCACTGGACTGCTTATGTGGTTGGTGTTAACATGCTAACTCAAATACAGAGGGGTTCAGTTCCCAGCTGGGGAACTCCTGGTGTCTGGAAGCTTGAGTGACAGGATGGTACCTGACTTCCAAAGTGCCTCCATAAGAGAAGGCGATAGAAAAATTTCCTGTAAATTTTACATCGATTAACAAGAAGGAAATTTCTTGCTTCATTCTGTTAGATCCTATTAAGATTTATATGAATTAATAAATTAGAAAACTTGAAAGAGAGACGTTGTGTAATACTGAGGCGACCTTATCCACAACCAGTGGGTCCTTGACACTGTAAACTATCATTATCTACCGGGATATTTAATTGGAAATCTCTCTTTTTCGCCAGCGGATATGAAAAAAGTATAGCTATTAGGAGTGACAAGCCAAAAACCTTCATCTGTCCAACTGAGCACTGCAATTATCTTGTCCCGAATAACTCCACTTTATCGTTATATTGGCACTTCATGGAAAGTGTCCGGAATTGGGTAATGACCGTGCACCACGTTGTGTAATGGGACGTTGGTTCACACGTGGGCAAACAGAATATCGTCCGAGTTGTGGCAAACAGCATTTACTTCCACTACAACAATGGAAACAAATCTGATTCGTTACATTCTTCTATTGTCTCGTGTTAAGAGACATACCTGCATGTTAGGTTTAAGTTAAAAGGGAATACAATTGCTTAAGAAATTGTCAAATCTATCGCTATATATGCCTTTGAGATTCCATTCTCTTTGCATTACTACCAGAAAAAAAAGGAACAGCGACTTGACACCTGAAAAACTCCTATATGAAAATTCAAAACAGTAACAAAGAATAATTTGGAAATGTTTAATGCTACCAAGACTGTTATTGACGTAAATTGGATGATTTAATGAAATCTACTTTTAACTGAGTAGTACGTTTTGTCTACCAATCATACAAAAGTTATTCAGAATGAAGAGGACTTGAGACTATTCCAGAAAATCCAAGATAAACATTTTATTACTCATGAAATTAGTATATTAAGCACAGAATGGCATTTTAACCAAAATCGTCAGGCCATTTTGAGAAAATACAAAATAATAATTTTTTTCCAGCAAAAAGCAATTTGAGGTGCAGAAATTTTATTAAGAATCTTTGTTGACATTTTTGGAAGTACCAATTATGACATTTAATCCGCTTTTTCGTTTTGAGTTATGCTGTTTAGAGATGTACAGACGCAAAAACAGTTTTCTAATTTTGTTATAAGAATACAGGGAGTTCTAAACGCTTATTTCTCCGTTTCGAATTTTTAGTCCAAATGCACTACTAGCAGATATATGTAAGTAGAAGAAAAAAAATTAATCAGTTATACAACTTTTCATGCAATCCTAGCATTATACATTTATAATGAATTTTTCAAGAGATCCCGAGCTCGAATTTTGGTCAGGATGAGTTATCTGGATACGGGTTTTTCCGGAGCTTTTCCTTATCCTGATAGGGGAATGTGGGCTCATTTGATCATCGTTTCATTCATCGTCCATATGATAACGTTGGAGGACGTAATTAAAAAAATATATAATGAATTCCAAAATTATATATTTAAATATAGTGATGTAAGGAAGTTTGCTTAATGTTTTGCTGGTTTAATTGTAAAATGAATGAATGGAAGGTTTAGAATGATTGAATTCCATAGAAATCTAAGTTACTAAACATGATTATAACAACAAATTGTTTACAGATTTCCATAAATATGTAGAAAGTCAAACACTTTCAAAACCTTTGTTTGTGTTTCAGATTTGCAGCTTTTCCACTAATTCTCGTTTCAACCATGAAGAGAAAACTATAAGTAACCTATAAAATAGCAGTATGAGTGTTATGTTTACAGTAATTCATGTTGGAAAATCGAATAATGAAGATTAATATTACTTTATGTAAATATGAGTATATATCGCCTACTAGCTACAATAGTAGGAAACAATATGACACAAATGTTTGAAATTTGAGACAAAAAGTAATGGTTCCACTGCTAACACAAAGAAAAAGTCAAAAAAGGAGATATTACAGGAGAGTTTATAATTTTATGGGTAAAGAAGAATTAGAATGAAATCTATTTTAAATACATACATTTCAACGATTTATTAGGTCACTGTTGCTAAGCAACCTTTAAGGCACCCATGTTAGAAAGACATCCTTAATGGTAGAATTGCATACAAGCTCACCCTGTTCTATCCTCAGTGATATTAGATATAAAAATAGAGCTTAAAACACCAGTTTTACTTTTCAGGTATTAAACTGAAACAAATTTGCGCACAAGCTTCCCAAACGCACTGAACTCTAGGCATATAGACAAATATGGCGTGTTACACAAATATAAATATTTGTAACAAAAGGCTTCACTTATCTTAAGAAAATGGTGTTAATTCTTCTTTCTAATGGAGATCTATGTTTTCATCATCAGTCAACTTTATAGTCAAGTAATTCCGGCTACCATGTTTTTTTTTTTTTTTTTTTTTTTTTTTTTTTTTTTTTTTTTTTTTTTTTTTTTTTTACATTTACCAAAATCTAAAAGCGAAACAAATCTAAAAACGTAATGAAATGCTGGTATTTAAAAATTCATTACGCGATGCTTATTTTTTAAAATAAATATATTTTCCCAAACCAATAAATCTATCGGACCATTTAATTGTTTTAACAATTTAACTTCAGGATTTATTTCTTGGTTAAATGACCAAAATGATTTTCTACGGCCGATTTATCAGTTTGTTTATACTTAATTTTACGAAAATGTTATTTCGTTCTGGTTTCCAAATTACGCTTCGACTTTCCAATATAAAGCTGATCACAATCTAAACAATTAAATTGATAAATACCAGATTTTATTATTAGGAATTTTATCTTTTTTTATAAAAATGTAGTAAATTTTTAATACTATATTTATTTTGAGGAACTAAAGTTATACCAACTTCATTAAAAAAAATTTTTTGAAAATGTGTATTGACCCAAGGGTGGTAAGTAATTTTTTTAAAATTATAATCATCTTTTATTTTTAAGGGTAAAAATATCATAAACATTTTTTATATTTAAATTTTTCAATCTTCTTTTGTAGAAATTCTTTATTAAAACCATTAATTAAAGCAGTATTCATAGTATGTTTATATTTTTTATTAAATTCTTGTTTATTCATGGGTATGTTTATTAATCTATAAATAAAACTATTAAAAACAGCAAATTTATGTGAAAAAAAGGTTAAAACTTTTATTTTTATTACATTATCAATATGAGTAGACTTCCTATAAATACCAAAAATCTAATTTATTATTATTTCTTATTAGCTTCAAATCTAGAAAAGGAAGAAATCCATTATTTTAAGTTTCTAATGTGAATTTTATAACTTTATCTTGTAAATTTAGTAATTTTAACGCGTCGTTCATTTGTTTAAGTATGGTGTATTTAAAAAGTGCAGCATCTTTTGTCATTTGGGATTCTTCGTCGTGCTCGAAATGAGACAATGTGCGAAAAAAGATTAAGAAAGGAATGTTGCCTTAAATTTGATAGCGTTCTCTATCCACCAGAAAAACGTGACATAGTAAATATTGGCTAGAAATGCTTAGAGTGTATTGTCATAACGCAGAATTGTATGTCAGACTTGTCGCTGAAGTAGGGAGCAACACAGCTTTTCTGTGTTGCATACTATGATTACATTATCATATATTTATTGATTTACACCCAAAAAATGTAATTACCGTCACCGCAGTTATATAGTTGTAATGAATCACCCTGTATGAAAACCATCCGTATCCCCCGATGTCAAAACTTGTGGACACAAAGCAGAGATAAAATCAAAGCTGTTATGTGGGATACTTTAAACTGATTTGGGTAGAGGACGCCGTGACCCCTCACAAAAGAAGTTGCAGAATTCGCTCCTTGTTTAGGATGCAGCAATGATGTGCCAAAAACAGCAATCATCATCATCCTCCATGCAGGACTGCAGCAATGTCGTCATAGTCCGCTCATTGTTTATGCTGGACGTAATGTCTCTTTCCTGTAAGACACAAGGGGGGAGGGGGGTCCGACTACTGTGTTGTGTTTGTACAAGAGCTGCCCAGAATGCTACTTCCTCACTAATACAAAACTAAAATCCTCATCCAAGACGTTCATTACATACATGTGCTTGAAGAATGGGAAGAATACAGAGACAATTTAACATTTTATCACTTCATTTTACACACTATCCTACTATTTAATTATAAGCTTCCTCCCAGTATATTTAAATCCTTATTATTCATACAGAACATTAAATATTTAACGCATTTGTGTATAAAAATCCTAAGTGTTACATTTACATGACTATCAATTCTTAAACTATACTTTTAAAAAGGCTTTATTTTATACTTCACATAAATGAGATAAAGTTCTGTAAAAATGACTTTATTACATTCTATAGATACAATAAATGGAAATATAGTACACTTAGTGTTGCTCAAATATTTTAAATTAGTCAATATGTGATAGCTTTGAAATTCGATTCTCCTTGCAAAACCAAAAAACAAAACAAGGAATTCCTCGGAAATTATTAACTTCATGAAAAAATGGATGACAAGAATTAAATTTTTTGTGTGTTAGGTAAATTTTTGTTTAGCTGTTACGCAAAAGTCATCCATAATGAACAAAACTTCAAAAGGTATTATAGGAAAATGCACTATACACACTTTATTTGTTATGAAAATATCTCAAATACATATACACATGTACGGTATTTTAATCAAAATTGGTATCCTTTTCAGAGAAAATAAAATCAGAAAAAATTGGGAAAAGTGCTTGGGATAGGGGATTTCCTTGAACATCTTGGTGAAGCATTTCGAAAATGCAAACAGAGAGAAAGAGAGAGAGCATTTTGCAAAAATGCTTTCTTTTTTGGTTTCAAATAACCTGTAAAAGTATATTTCGTGAAATCTCGGTACTGAATGTTTGTATGGAATGCAATACGTTCTACTACATAGAGACCATTTTAAGGGGTAACAACGAACTCTACTCCAGCCAATTAAACACACGGTCGTTATCTACTTCTATCCAGTTAGAACTGATACACACATAACTTTAGCCAAACAGAGATATCAGAATATATGGCTCAAGTGGAGCAAATCATGTGATATGAGTTGGTTCCACTTTATGGCTGCACATATCTTAGTTGCGATGTGAGTCTGGACTACACCTAATAGAGAATCTAAATGAAAAAAGCTTGTCCATTGCATTCCCATTATTTCTCTACGCATTATTCTTTATTTATATATCCTTCTCCAAATTGTTCTTACAAGATTACTTTTGTATTTATTTCAAGTAAGATGTAGCGTGCATCATCACGAGCAATAAAAGAATAGTAACTTTACTTCAAATCACGAAGAAGTGCATTGAAGAAGATAATACCACTTAAATTGATATAAGATATTTTTAACAAGATGTGTACTTTGGTGTCTATTTTTTGTCTATTTCTCGTGCTTTACCTGATAAATATACTTACAAAACTTATTTATAATGAAGAGGAATTCACTAGCTGTTACCACAAAATTCAAAATATACATTTTGTCCTGCTCTTATATTTTGATACAAAAAGTTAAGAACATTTCTTTACAAACTCAAAGATGTGAAATATTTTCCATCTAGGGAATTTTCTAAGTCTGGAAGATGCTGAAATTAAATATCCAGTCCTTTTTTTTTATAAAATTTTCCCTTTTGATTTATGAGGGCGTGTATTTTCAGTAATATCTCGAATTGGAATTTTTGGGTGAAGTACAGTAATTTCTCATCCTAGGTGCTAGAGAAACTAAAACGTCCAACTGTTTTATTGCGGTGCCTCAGTCTTTGCTTGAGGGTCGCAGACTAATATCTCCAAAACAGTAGCAGCGTCTTCCAAACTTGAAGAACGAGATGTTAGACCATGTTTGGCAACATTTGCAGTCATTCAGATTTTCACCTGACCTAGAACCGCAACTCCTTATTAGGCAACATTTACCTTATCTTCTATCTCTATCCTTTCTATATAAAAGCAAATGCCCATCCTATCTGTATCTTCCAAAGTTTAGTTTCACAGAGCATTCATTGAAGATTTAGATATATAAAGAGATTAATATAGCCAAAGCAGCCCAAAAACAGCGTTTCATCCTTGCGTAACTATTTTTACCTAATTCGAGAGTACATAGACGTGTGTGCTTCTTTAATTAGAAGCCTGCCCCACCCCCCGCAGAGTCCAGAAATATGCAGGTAGTGAATGTGGGTATATTTCATAACAATTGTATATTGCGATACGAGTGTAGGAAGTGATTACTACAGAGTCGAGGTTCTATTATGTATTTCACACACGTGTATTAACCGATTGTTTTATTTCTTTTGAATTAATTATTCGTTTAGAAAAGAGAACAATATCTAATGAATTTAGTCATCGTCACTTCGGATTTCCTGTAACGCAATACTGTCAACTCAACAAGTAGGTATAAGTATTTGTAATATGTCTTACAAGGGAGCTATTACTATGCTCACACCTGTACGTGCTTGGCAGTTTGATGGAACCCGAAAATAAGTTCAGAATACGTAGGAATATAGAGGCATAACACATCATTATACGGGAGGGATTGTTTACCCATGGCATACTTAAGGAGCGCCGTCCCCTTCATCTAGACAACAAAAGAGGCAAACTGCCCCCTTTAAAACACTTCCTAACTAAACGATAACCAGTCACCCTACAATACTCATACCTAAATTTTCCTACCTGCGGTTAAACCCTGTTAAGGACGGGCACGCAGCAAAATCATTCAGTTTACCAAAGCCTGCCAGCAGCGACGGAACGGCGGACGCACCTAGCACAGAGCTGACGAGAGATGTCTAACAGCTACTTGTAAGTGGTCGCATTCGACACTTTCCAGGCTTCAGTTTTGTGCGTTGTGGTTCTACTCCGCAATAGATTTTTGGTGTACATGATTTATATACAGCAAACATTATACCACCAAATTTTCAGGTGCGTAGCGGTGTGAGTAGAGTGATAGTTCCCTTATTAGAAAGTTAGAGACAATTGTTTGGTGGTTGATGACGTGACTCAAAGCGGATTGTTTGAAAATAATAATATGGATGATAATAGAAATTCAGTAAGACTTTCAAGAAGTTGATAAGTAGATACTGAAAAGCCATGGAAAACTGTTTGAGCGTCACTGATTGCCGAAATATATAGAATTAGGTATTAGATGTTGATTCACTTTTAGTTATAATTCATCACATAGGTATTTTTTAGAGCTGGCGCGCGACCTTGCTCGGATGTGCGCGAGTGACGTCATGCAAATCAATCGTGTGGGTAAGATCTCTGCTTTCACCAGCAGATTGCTGATAAAGCTAGTGAGTTAGATGACAGATGAATAGCCTGATACTCCTTTTTCTTACAAATAGACAAATGGACTCGGGCATAAAATATTGCGCAACACTTCGTCATACGCCACGTCTAAAAAATACCTCTGTACATCCCTTAAGGGCAGTTGCTCTGGGTGGCTCAGATGATTAGGCACAAGCCATTACCCGCTGATCCCAATATCGTGGGTTCCAAACTCGGCTCAGATGACTTTTTTAAGTATGCTTAAAAGAAGCATCCCGATACATTAGATTTACTGAATGTAAAATAACTCCTGCTGGACGAAATTACAACACACCGGCGGCGGTGATATGATCGTAGCAATGGGCAGCGTCCCTAACAGACAAAATAACTTTGTTTAAATTATTCTGTGTAAACATAATCAGGAATAAGTTGAAAACTTACAGCCAACAAGTGAATTAACAACGTCAGTTGTTTCGAATGGCAAACTCTTCGTCATGGCCATAGTAATTAAAAGGAGGTTGTACAAATGCTGCATTAAAAACAATCACATAAATAGCAATCTTTTACAACATTCAACGTGTAAATGAATTGTGTGTAATAAAATTCATATACTATCTGTCAATGGGACACAACCGCAAAGCTAACTTTTTGGTATAAGTTACGTTTGCATCAAAATGGGCTAATAAACGGTTACTCGGTACCAAAATTTTGAAGAAATAATGATATTTTTAAAACATTAGGAACAAATAAATTATTTGACAATCTACAATAGGTATAGTCGCGCTGCTCGAATGGTTACTATGGATTTATCTTTGGTAATAGGTACCTTTCAGATAGCGCACTGATTACTCCACGTGGAGTGAACATCTATCTGTCATTTGTGAATCCTGCCAATTCCATAATCCATGGTAACGGTTCGAACAGCGCGACAATATACAACTGCAGTTTTATCAGTTTGGACATTTAAATGCTCAAACGCGACTTTTAAATGGAAATGCTCAGGTATACAATCAGCGCGCAAACTTTTAAAACTTTATTTCCCCTTAATTTGAATTTTTTAAAGCACTTTAGCCACTTTCAAATATTTCCAGAACACAATCCTTGTTTAATTTCTTACAAACATTCTTACAAATATTCAGCATAGTTTTGGGTTTGTGTTTTAAAAATGTAATATATAAAAATAAGTTATAGAAGGTTGAAGAATTGTATACGTTATTTTTTCCAATATATGTTTTAATGATACAGAAAATTAAAATTAAAGAACTTACAAATGGAAATCTGAAATATTAATTTTTTCAAATGCTTGTCACGTGGGTTATTATGCTAAATATTCGATGTCCGTCTTTTTAAAAAAAAATATTTTCCTAGAAAATTAGATACATAGGAGCATAAAAATTAATATATAGAGTAAATGTGGTGACTTTTGAGCTAAATTGGTTGAAACTTGTGTAATTAGTAATTTCAGTACCAAATATCATAAATAATCGCCCATCCAACTTTTGGTTTTGAATTCTGATTACAGTAATTTTCATTTGGTTACGTAAACGACTAATTTAATACAAAAATAAATTATATATTAATCCGAGTTTCCCCTTATCTTATCTCCCCCCAAGCATTCAAAATTGGGGCTACAGCAAACACAACCGGCTATTGTGACATAAATTAGTTCTTCATTCAAAATAATTATTTGCATTATAAATTCAAGAAACCTCAACAATAGATCGTTTCCCGCAAGACCAACGCAAGGTACGTGTTATGTATGAACTAAATAGGTTGTACGCTAAACTATTGTGAAGTGGATTCGTGTAAAAAATGAAATGTGTAGTGTTTAACGCCCGCTTTTACTACATACGGCACCGCAGGCGGTGACACTGATGATACATGAGATGAAGATGGAGCACCGGTGGAATGAGATGGCGGGGGAAACCGAAGGTCCCGGAGAAAACCCGCCCCAGCGCCGTGTTGTCCACCACAAATCTCACTTTGCGGTCGCCTGGGATCGAACCCGGGCCGCCTTGGTGAGAGCCAAGCGGCTAACCACTGAGCCACGGGGCGGCCTTTGGATTCGTGTGTCTCAACATAATCAGAGCACGTGAGTTCGTCCGCTTATCGCTTGACCCAGCTAAGTTGCCTAAAAGACTATAATTTGTTAACGCAAGCTCGTGTTCATTCAACTTTACAGATGCACATACAGTCTGTAGAAGGCAAGCAACACTAATTCAGCAAGTAAATATTTTGTACTCATATAAACACACACAGTTGTTGTTGCCTAAGAAGCCACCTGATTTCTGCATTGGGACAAAATGTAAACATACTATCGTGAGCGGACCTTCACCCTGCAATAGCAATCTACTCATCTGCAGTCCACAACATTTAACTGGATCTTTAAAACAACGGAAGGTAAAAAGCCTTCAACAAAGTGGCAAAATTATGCAATATTTTTTTAATCCTACCAAAAGATTCAGGCGTGGATAGAAAGCAAGTTTTCCATAAAGGCGAGTTGAATGTTCTTTGTTAATGAAAGAGAAATATCGTAACATCCAAATCTCCCACGAATGGGAACGGATGCCTGAATCTTATCTGTAGACCAAGAGACAAGTGCCTGCGGTAAACACACAATAGCCGTTTCGCTTTTTTCACTGTATGTAAATCGCATCCCGAGTAATAACAAGTGAGAGTTGGGGTCGCGACCCATGACGTCGTCACTTGAATATCTGGCCTTCAGTTTGCACATTCCATGTACTGGACCGGCCTCTACACATCGACTATACAGCCTTTTCCGGGTGATTTATATTAAATTATCTAACCGGCGCGCCTCTCACTGTTAGGTGCATAGGTAGGTACTTCGGGGAGGCGGAATTTCACGACTGGAGAAAAACAGCAGTGTAGTATTAGCTGTACGGAGGAGGTAAACTTGTTTAATAGACTTCGCCATGCTGTGTTGTCCCTTAAGGGCCCAAAAAATAAAACAGTTTTAAGCAAGCCGCTGGTACATGTGTCCGAGTGATCTGAAGAGCACAGTCATGCAGATATCAAACTTTGAATTTAAAGGCAGACATTATATTCACAATTTTAATCATATGATCACAAACTTCTTACCGTTTAAACTTTATAGCCCTCTTTACATAGGCTATAGGTTATACTTGGGAAGGGCCACTGCGACTTACACAGATCTATTGTGGCTAACATTCCTCCAGGAGGAAGGAATGAAGTAAAGAAACTACAGGAGGCCATAGGCCGCAGGATGTCTCTAACAGTTGCAGACTCGAAGACAGGACCTACTGCTGCAGCTGCCTTCATAAACGTCTCGATGACCCAAGTTCTGTTTGCCCACCACAAGAAGGCAACGCAGAGTAATCACTTTTGCTATGCGCTGAATGTTTATGTCGCCTTCCGGATATAAGATGCTAGGACCATGTAAAATACACAGTTTTGTCACGTAACTCGCCCATGTATAACAGCTATCACTGCAGTTACTGAAACGAGCATTCGGTTTGACAACATGGGTGACTCATACTGCACTCTCATACACTCATTTCGTAGTAAACAGATCCCTACCAGAGCAGATAAACCGTTTAAGCCCCTCTGCCACTTGCCTTCTTGTGGTGGGCAGACAATGCTGAACTGGGAGTGCTCTTTCCTTTGAACTATCATCCGCACGATAACCAGCATCAACATACGGGGAATGAAAGGGAAATGAGAAATAGTGGTATATAAGAAATTGGAAATTAAGTGTTCTTTCACACTAGCCGTGTGTAGGACGCATTATGAAAGGATAGGGCCACACTGAAAAATTCAATGCCATAGCCCGAATTTGAACCACGGATCTTCTGGTCTCCGTCCAGCCCCATTGAGCTATTATGGCCAATGTGCCAACATGACATTAAATTATCCAGCTGACTCGTGTTTTCCCCGGTAAAATACTAGGGGTTCTCATAAACACATGAGACAAATACCTTAATGGCGACTTACTATGCTATAAGTACTCAGTTGGAGAATTTAATGTCATGTTGGCACGTTGATCATAATAACTCAATGGTTTAGAGCGGCTGGACGGAGACCAGAAGATCCGTGGTTCAAATCCCGGCTATGGCATTGAATTTTTCAGTTTGGCTCTACCCTTTCATATAAGAAATTATTCCAACAGTTGGCTATCAACCCCCCCCCCAAAAAAAAAAACTAGGCGATCGTGGACGATCAACTCGCTTCAAATAGTTCAATTACTAACTTCCATTAAATATACCAATCAACTTAACTGATGTTTTCTATGCTCACCTACGAGATCCTGAAGAAATAGACCTCATAGTTCACCACAGCAGCAGCTGGCTGCAGATTCCTCAAAGCTCGATACATCGGAGACATAACGTACACAAGAATTCAGCATCACGGTTTGGCATTACAATGTCTACAGGTGTGATTACGAAGACCACATTTCGGAAAAGCTCGATAGAAAAAAGTACAGGAAGTCGATTACGCAACTAAGGTAACATGTGTCCACATTGACTCAGGTAAACGAAACAAACCTAATGTAACCGTCAGGATGAGAACAAGAAGTTGAAAGTTTAAAAAACATTCTTTAGTGGATTATGAAATCAATCACTGTTCCATAATGTTAAAAGAGAGAACAAATTTAAGAACGCATGGGCATTGCGAGTGGGAAATTTGAAAACCACAGAAAAAACTTAACAATTTCTGCATGTAACCAGATCGAAATGTAAACTAACGGAGAAACGCCAGATATGACCGAATCGTGTGGTTCCGTGTTACGACTATGCAAGTAAAATGATACACAAGATTGTGGCTCTTTTCAGGAGCTCAGCTAACTCTTTACTAGGAAAATTACTCTTATGCTTGTTCCAAGGATACCAACATCTGAATTAAAATGATTTAATCTTGAGGGAAATTACTTAACAAATAACTTACCTGTACTTGACTATTCTTTTAAATGACTGCGTTCTCATATGTGTGACATTTACCTGCAAACAAACAAAAGAAAAACGAATTACAGTTAAATTTAATATCGTTAAAATATACAAAGTTGTGATTTTAATAATATGTTAAGCATTCATAGTTATTTATTTCATTAAAATGTTTAGCCATTTAAATAACAAAATCTGCATTATCTACCTGAAATAGTTTGAGCAAATATTTGACATTTAAACAGTTTAAAGAACCTCAGTAAAATTAACACGGCACCACCTAGGTCAGCCAACTGGATACGTCAAGGAAGTTTTATAACCTGTAGCAGTTATTTTTATACTTCATGTTGTTAGGAATAGTCAAAGATATTAGTATTTATAATAAAATAAAGAAGTGATGTAAAGTAGGTAATAGTGTAACCATGGCAACGGATCATGGTGAGTTGTTAGTTAGTTACTAACACTCCCCACATGGCAACCTTGGCCTTCGGGGTAACCTCACCCCACCAAGTGAAGACCGGACCCATTTCTCAGGTGGAGGCACCCAGAGGGCGGTGTCCATTACCTCCGATGATAGGGTGATAGTGAAGATGGCGGTGAGGTGAGAGGACCTACAGTTTTTACCGTGGACTCCGAACCACGTTGGGCATAGGGGATACTTCACATGTGCTAGACAGAGGTGAAGGCGTGGATAGGGCCGACTTAAAATCGCCAACCCCAGAGCCGGGAATCGAACTCGGGACCCTTAGAACGGGAGCCGCGAACGAAACCACCGCGCTACCCCGGCGCCCTCATGGTGAGTTGTTGAGTATTTTAAAACGATTTTGTTCTTCTGTTTCTGAAAGTCTTAGAGGTAAGACGTATATTTGGCTATCCAAGTGTGTGAAAAAACAATTTTGTGTATGTATCAAAGATGTATAAGTAGCGTGTGAGAAAGAAAAGAAATAGTTCACTGTGGAATAAACCGCTGATTGTAAAAAGACTACATTAATAATATTTGTGATTGTTTCAACGAATTTAAAATTGTTTATGGGGAATTAAAATTCCATCTTTGAACAAGAGAAGTATTATTCATTCTTTAAAGATAGTAATACTATCTTTATCAGCCCCATTACCACGATCCTGGGAAAGAAAAAGATCTCATTGCGCCTAATTATCCAGAGTTGCGTGAGAAACCCCTATATTTCTTCAAGATCGTCACCAAAGGTGAGGAATTAATCTGCATCCACCTTCATCCCAAATAATCCTGATTCAAGACGGAGATCATTGCATCATAATCCTTCCAAATATCATCCCAAAATATTGTTTCAAGATAGCTTCCCAACCTGGGGCTTCAAGATAATACACTCGTAGATCATCTCATCGTCATCACAAAATTACGTTTCAAGCCTAGGAATAGGTATACCAAAGAGCTGTGCCTAAGGATGCGAGGGTGAAGATTCACGTATGTCACATAAATTTTACTTTTTTCGTCGCCAGGCTTAGAGCAACATATCTGCAGAATGATGATTGAAAGATATAAACTTTTAATAGGCAAGGTGTTTTTTGGGCCTTTGAGGAAGAACTCATTTGGCCACCGAAGGGGTATGTTTTCTCTAGTTGTACACATATATACAAGACACAGACACATACATACACACCCATGCCGAAGGCGGGACACGAACCCGCGACCCTCTATTCGACGGAACGCTAGAGACACGCTCTAACGACCATGGCAACGAGGGCCGGCTAGGCAAGCTTTTCAAGCACCATACTACAACAATCACAAACATATGAATAGACTTAAATCTCAGGGCATTCATTTTGAGGCGAAAATAATGGGATGACATTCTTAATTATACACATCTTTTGGAAAATTAAAAACTTTTTAAGTCTTCCACATTAACTTACCTGTTGTTACGTTCAGAATTCTTAGGAGCTTCTAGAAACTAACCACTGTTAATTTTGTATCAGTTTAAAACAAACGACGATCTGTGGCTGCTCTAAAGTTGGTCTGGTTTAACTTGAAACATGGTCTACGTAGCCCTATCCCTCCCTGTGACAAGGGAGGGGTGAAAGGTTTTGTAAACACATTGCCACTGCTATCCGCGACTACCTAGTCTCCGTCAGACAGCGGAGATGCTGCAGATGCTGCAACCAGTGCAGGGCTTGCTTATTTACAAACAGTGATTTATATCGACAGTGAAATATGGTATCAAAATCGGTTTTGTACGAGATACGAGAAACAAAGATAAGTTCAAACAGTATACAATCGACTCCATAGCTGAATTAAATGGACATATCTTACCTCCGTGGCACTTAAGGCCGCGCCGTGGCTCAGTGGTTAGTCCGCTTGGCTCTCACCAAGGCGGCCCGGGTTCGATCCCAGGCGACCGCAAAGTGAGATTTGTGGTGGACAACAAGGCGCTGGGGCGGGTTTTATCCGGGGCCTCCGGTTTCCCCCGCCAGCTCATTCCACCGGTGCTCCATATTCATCTCATGTATCATCAGTGTCACCGCCTGCGGTGCCGTATGTAGTAAAAGCGGGCGTTAAACACTACACATTTCATTTCATTTCATTTCTGTGTCACTTTGATACGAATGTCATCGAGCTAATATAGGCACTAATCAATATAATCACGCGGAATATTGCATGGAAGTAATGCGATGTGGAACTAAGCAGTCATGGGTAACCTATACGGGCAATTATGAGTTCTCTCTCTCACCCCCTGTCTCTCTCACCCCTGTCTCTCTCTAATTCCCATGTTTCAAGATAAACCAGACAAGCTGTACATAGAAGTCATGCGATGTGGGATTAGGCAGTCATGGGTTATCATTTCCTCACAGTAGCCGTATATAGGCTAAGGTCTTTGATAGATAAAGTGAACATGAAAAATTCAATCCCATGGCCGGGATTTGAACTCGTATATTTTCCCGGTAGACCACTAGGAAATTATTAATTCCCATCAATTAACTAAAATAATAAAAGTTTAATGATGAAGCCTGGGACTTAAGTACTTACGATAGTAAGTCGCCACAAACGGTGTATCTCGGATGCCAGAGCCCCCAGTGGTCTACCGGGGAAATATACCAATATTCAAATAGAGAATTTAATGTCAGGACGGCACGTTGGCCATGGTAGCTCAATGGGTTAGAGCGACTGGACGGTAACCAGTAGATCCGTGGTTCAAATCCCGCCCATGACAATGAATTTTTCATGTTGACTCTATCTACTTTGCGCAATTTGATTTGAAAATTGAATAAAGGTAAAAATAAAGTTTGCATAATAGGAACAGGTATAGATTACAGAAACCGAGCTATTAGATATACATTTTTTATTTCATATGTTTTAATCTTGATTTTTCATTATCTTTTAATTATGTAGATATGAAATTTATTTATTTATTTATTTATTTATTTGTTTGTTTGTTTGTTTGTTTGTTTGTTTGTTTGTTTGTTTGTTTGTTTGTTTGTTTGTTTGTTTGTTTGTTTGTTTGTTTGTTTGTTTGTTTGTTTATTTATTTATTTATTTATTTATTTATTTATTTATTTATTTATTTATTTATTTATTTATTTATTTATTTATTTATTTATTTATTTATTTATTTATTTATTTATTTATTTATTTATTTATTTATTTATTTATTTATTTATTTATTTATTTATTTATTTATTTATTTATTTATTTATTTATTTATTTATTTATTTATTTATTTATTTATTTATTTATTTATTTATTTATTTATTTATTTATTTATTTATTTATTTATTTATTTATTTATTTATTTATTTATTTATTTATTTATTTATTTATTTATTTATTTATTTATTTATTTATTTATTTATTTATTTATTTATTTATTTATTTATTTATTTATTTATTTATTTATTTATTTATTTATTTATTTATTTATTTATTTATTTATTTATTTATTTATTTATTTATTTATTTATTTATTTATTTATTTATTTATTTATTTATTTATTTATTTATTTATTTATAAAAACTCTATAAGCAGCGGTTCGCTTATAATAGCTGCAAATTTTAAATTAAGTAATTCATAGAAAATTCCCTTAATTTTGTTCAAATTTAAAGAAAACTGAATTTGTACAAAATATTTTTCGACCTGTATTATGTAAAATGTGGACTGTGTGCAGCAGATTCTTAGCGTACGGACAGACGCGAACGCACCTGTAAAATACTTACATTAGCTTCCCTGGGGCATGGACCGCATAATATGACACACATGTTTAGTTTAACAGCAGGTGTTTAACGAGGTCAGGCAATGTTTTGCCTTATGCAGGTTCGAACCAACGACAGCCGGTAATACAAAGGCAACTCATTCAAACATTCAGATATAATGGTCTGCCAAGTGTTTAGATAATTATAATAATAAACCATGCGTGAAATGAGCGACAGGTCTATGCAAAAACGGCTCAAGCGTCTAAGGACTTCCATAAATTTTACAAACCTCTCTCCTAGAAATTGAACTATTGTTATTCCCTTCTTGGTTTAAAAGACAAATATTTGCATAGAAAAAGAGTCCAGCTTATTGTTAAAAAATAAATATAATATACCAGTTCAACTCAGGGAACTACAAAGGCGATGTTTTGTTTATCTATGCATATAATGAAACGCCCGTCTCTGTAGCGCAGATGGTAGCATATCTGCGTCACGTTCAAGAGGTCCTGAATTCGAATTTCGGTCAGGGTGAATTATCTGGATAAGGTTTTACCCTTACCCTAAAAGATGAATGGTAACTGTAAGCTTCATGAACCCTGGGCATTTAAGTATAATTTCACCCATTTCATTCATCGTCCGGTATGATTTAACGTTAGAGGAACATAAATTATATATATACATACGTAATGCAACATTAATAAAAATATTTTACCAGCCGATTTTATATAAATAAATTATATTAGCGCTTATAATAAATATTATACAGCTTTACCGTAATACTTTCCCATCTCTGTTGCTCACAATCACATGATTTTCCAAGAAGGAAATAGATTCAATAAGCACTTGGCAAAAGCTCAATACGGAAATGTATTCATATCATCTCAAAAGTGTTAGGCATTTGAAAAAAAGTCATTCATCCTTATCTGAAAGGAATTTTGCATAGTTTTGTATAGCTGATAAATCATAAGAGGTAAATAAAAAATGCTCTGCACTATATATAGATCATAGATTATTTTTAAACGTGAAATTATTGCTTTAACTTCCTGAATCTCCTTTGTACTATTTTTTTTTTAATTTACGGCATGGAGCTTAGAGTTACCCGACATTCGTCTTTTAGGATAAGGGGAAAACCCGGAAAAAACCGTATCCAGGTAACTCACCCTCACTGAGATTCGAATTCGGGACCTGTGAAACGCGAGGCAGACACGCTACCATCTACGCTACCGAGGCGGGCTGTTATACCGTTTTACTGTAATACTGTCCCATCTCTGTTGTTCACAATCACATGATTTTCCAAGAATGAAATAGATTCAATAAGCACTTTGCAAAAGCTCAAGACGCAAATTTTATTCATATGCTCTCAAAAGTGTTAGGCATTTGAAAAAAAAAAAAAAATCATCTTCATTTGGAAGTAACTTTGTATAGTTTTATATAACTAATATACTATAAGAGGTAAATAAAAATGCTCTGCACAATATATTGTCGCGAACACATTGTTGAGGCAAGGTGGCGCGGCCGGCTAGTTCAAAGAGACGGGCAGTGTAGTGCGGAGATAAAATCTCGCCGAAACGGTGGGGGGGAAGGAGATGGATTTCTAGAGAGTTCGTCTTTCTTCAAACGCCGTCTTGATTGTTTGAGAACATTCCGGACAGTGAGTAATCTATAATAAGGGAGCCCGCTCGCCACAGTGAGTCGGTCGGTAATTGGACGCGTGCACGTGAACAGCTGTTTGTGGTCGATGACCTTGCAAGTTGTATTGTGTATGTGACGTAATTCTGGACTGTAAAGGTTGATAAAAGTGTGTTTCTATGAAAATAAAGAGCAAATTTTAGTGTTTGTAACCTGGACTTTTAGTTCTACGAACCCACAAAGTCACAGAATAGTATAGATATTTTTAAAATATCTTTGTTGTGGCACCAGCCATTTACCTGCAATACCTCCGTAATGTTTTGAAGTGTTTTCATCATTAATCTTTTTTCAAGATGTCATTGAATCACTTGAAATTTCATATCAACTCAGAGCGATCATTTTCAAACATTAAATTATTGCTGTAATTTCCATATATCCTTTGTACTTACAGCGAAACGTGAAACTATATATTTCTGCAAATATTTACCCGGATAATTTGTAGAAGCCATAAATGACAGTGGTTACATAAAGTCACATCAATATTACACATCGGGCTCCCTTCCTGTTGAGGTGACGATAACCTCGAAATATTAATTGCGGGATAACCTCGATAAAAATGTTTGATGGAAGTACCTCCTTCACTTAATGTGGTAGGAATCGAGCAATTACGTGTGAGATGTGAGACTAGCATTCGGGAGGCACAAGGTCGTCGACCACGCACTCGTGATTTATCTTTGTTTCTTAGGCAAGTGTTCAATTTCCTTTCCATCGTTTTCCTCCATTTCCATTTCTTTATCAGATGTGCTCCTAGGCTCGTATTGTATGGCCGTGCGAGACAGATAAAGAAGGTGCATGCGCGAAGTAAAGAATATTCCCGTGGACACTAGAGAGCTCTCCTGCGCGTAGTGGGCTAGAGCGGTGTGCTTTGGTTCCCTGCCACGGGATTCGTCCGGGATAGGTCCCTCCCTCATGGGTGCGGATTTTAAGTCCCGGATACAGGACCGGTGCCGGCTGGGGATACATGGTGTTGACCACATCTCGGTTGGATGATCGCCCACCTCTGCCTTGCGTATGTGGGCGTGAGGTCTGCAGGTTCTGGCCCACTAGCGGGCTGTTACACCATGGCTTACGTTACATTAAAGAGCTGCCGGATCGAACCTTTACGGTGGCTTCAGCAGTGGGACGGGTTAGGGACCTCTGCGCGTGTCTGCGGCCTACGGCCTACTGTAGTTTCTTTACTTCTTTCTTGGGAGTGTTAGTAGGTAAGTAGGTCGCAGCGTGCATATCCCCTATGGTCTACCCTTTACCCTTATTATGGTGTGATGACCCTGACAACTGCTGTCCATCTGTCCTCAGGTCCGACTACCTTTAATGTGAAATGTGTAGTGTTTAACGCCCGCTTTTACTACATACGGCACCGCAGGCGGTGACACTGATGATACATGAGATGAAGATGGAGCACTGGTGGAATGAGATGGCGGGGGAAACCGGAGGTCCCGGAGAAAACCCGCCCCAACGCCGTGTTGTCCACCACCAACTACCTTTAGATCCTCTCACCTCACCCCTTCCACTACGGAACGCCCCGTTATGGGCAAAGGATGATCTATTGGTCGAGGTGGTAAATCCACCCTCCGAACCTAACCTTACCGTAGGGTCATAGTGTGGCAGGAAAGTGAAAAGGTGCTGCGTTTCCAATGGAAAGTAAAACTGATGGAACCAGGAGAGTGGCATTCCGAGACAATTAGCACAGATAGAAGGCGTTACTGTCCATCCAACACAAGAAGGCAAGGCAGAGGAACATGTAAAATCATGTACGTAACATGTAACGTTTTGCTGTCCACATGATGTTTATGCTCGGCTTTCGGATACGATAAGGATGCTAGGATCATTTAAAATAACAGCGTTGTCAGATAACTCACCCCACGCATAAATTTATCACAGCAATTATTATCCTGCTACTCAAAAGGTTACCCTGACTTTATCTTGTTGATAGAAACCTCTCAGATAACGCACTGATTACTCCACGTGGACATAACGACTTACTGTCATTTGTGATTCCTGTGCACTGCACTGGCTGAAGTGATGCGTTCATTGGTGCTTAGCACACGTCCGAGAAGCGCACCAGCACCCTCTCACTTTTCCGAGAATAGTCAGTACGTTATCTGAGATGTTTGTGTTACAAAATAAAGCCAGGGTAACCTTTAGAGCAGCACGATAATATTGAAACGAGCATTAGATCTGGCAGCATAGGTGACTCATACCCACGATCATACACTCATTTCGTAGTAAATATGGCAAAGTGAGAAGGCGTATCGGAAAAAATTCGCAACACAGAGATGTTTACCTGAGCTTATCGCACATGCACAGCAAGTTCAGTGTATCTATAGTCTGTTCAGATATAATCATGTCTTCTGGACAACAACATGTCACATCGGCAGGCGCGAGAAATCATATCATATAGACACACGCAGCTTCCAATCGCTCTATTTAAGTTTCGTAACTTACTGTACGTCAACTTACTAATACTTCACTCTTCTAATCGACCAGATAAGACCCGAAAAGGAACGATCACAGCTGTGGTCACCTGAAGGTCAGTATGCCTCAACGCTCTGTCGAGTAATACCAGAGCTGATAAACAGTTCAAGCCCCTCTCCGTCTTCAGGCCTTGCTTGCCTTCCTGTGGTGGGTAGACCGTAATTAGGTTGACAATACTGTCCCTAGGCCAAGAAAATGCATGAACCCGAATGCAATGTAACATAACGAGAAAGTTTTCTTTGAAGTGACGATATGAAGCTGTTGCTGTCATCCCCTGAACAGAGGCGCGAGAAAACCGTCTATGTCGTATATGGAGTCAAACTTCGAAAGAAAACAATTAAGGAAAACCTAGAAAGAAAACAGAAAACATGTATGTAGTATTTCTTCTTTCCTTCCTCATTAAAAGAATTATTTTTTTTTATTTGCTCAGAACAAACCAAAAGGCTGTTCCTCTTTCGTTTGTGCCGTTTGCAAGTCGGCGGGTTTCATTATTTACGTTCTCTCTGTAGATTCAATCTTTTCGACGTCATTCAGATGCCGATACACAACAGCTTCAAAAGAATTTATTAAAAACGGAGAAATATTGAAAAGGAATTGCTAAAATACGGCGTAATGCTCTTTGCGTGGAACTAACCACATAGCAAAAAAGTATTTTCTATTGCTTGTTAAGTTTTTTAAATAATTTCAATGCCAGTGTTATCAGTTCAAGCCGTTACTATTACGGCAACTGGTTCGATTCCCTCCACAGATATAGAAGTTCATTATACATTCGTGTTTCATAACTTTGGTTTTTAGTCGCGCCCAGTATTGACAGTGTCTGTCGCCTGTCTGTACCCTTATAACTATTCACAGCTGTTATACACGAGGATTTGTAACTTTAGCATAACATATAATTTAGTACAACCCGCAAATCTTGCGTTATTGCTATTTCTCTCTATTCTGTTTTCTCATTATTTCTCTGTCTAACGACACCCATTTCACTATCCCTTCATCTTCCACCTCTACCCCTCCATCACCCTCACCTCCCAGTCCTCTGGATACAACTTACACGTGTTTTGTTTGTAATTGATAATAAAACTCCTTCTAGAGTTGTTAATAAAAACTAAAACTAAATGAAAAACTACACAAATTTATGCCTGTTACTTTGCAATGCGATTGGATCGATACTCTTTTTCGTAACTAACCGATTTACAACAATAATAAAAAATAAACTTGTTTTAAACCCTTAAATATCCATCGTATCTGAATTTTTAAAATAGAAAAGCTTTAAAATTTTGGGTCAGACTGAGAAATTGAATGCATTTATTTGAACCACGGATCTTCCGGTCTGCGTCTGGTTGCTCTAACACCTGAGTTACCATGGCTACCTGCCAGGAAGGCATTATATTCTACAACTGACCACTTTTCCCAGTAAATCACTAGAATATCTTACATATATTGAGATATATATCTAAATGGTCTGTATGAGGGTGGTCTGAAAAGTTTCCGACCTCAACACGAAGATGACAGCACTCGCAAATAAAAGCTAGTGAATTTCGTTGTGCATCTGTTGACAGTTACTCACCAAAGTTTCAGCCATTTTGGACGCTCGGTTGCTATGTAACAGTCGTTTGAGTGAGTTGATGTGAGTGATTTTATGAAAATGGACAAAATCGAGTATCGAGCTGTCATTAAATATTTGTTTTTGAAAGGCAATACGCCTACGAAAATCAAAGATAAGTTGAATTCTGTATATGGGGACTCTGCACCATCATTTACCACAGTGAAATTTTGGGCAGCTGAATTTAAACGTGGCCGTAAGAGTTTGGGAGACGATGAACGCTCGGAACATCAAAAACTGCAACTACCGACGAAAACATCGCCGAAGTTCGCCAAATGGTACTAGACGACCGCCAAATTAAAGTAAGAGAGATAACAGAGGCTATTAGCATGTCAAAAAGAACGTGTTTGTCACATATTAAATCAACATATAGACATGAGAAAGCTGTCCGCGCGTTAGGTGCCGCGTTTGCTCACGTTAGACCAAAAACGTGTTCGAATGAACATTTCCAACGCTCTGTTGGCGTAGTTAAGGCGCAATAAATCCGAGTTTGGGTGCCGATTAATTACTGTAGATGAAACTTGGATACAGCATTATACGCCCGAAACAAAAATACAGTCCAAACAGTGTACTGCAAAGGGAGAAACGGCTCAAAAAAAAAGGCTTCTTTTTTCGGCTGGGAAAGTGAGGACTTTTTTTGGGATAGTCATGGAGTTATTTTAATCGATTATCTTCAAAAATGAAACACCATTATAGGAGCATTTTAAGCATCATTACTTGACAAGCTGAAGGCAGAAGGTGCGGAAAAACGGCCACATTTGCAGAAAAAGAAAATCCTGTTTCACTAGCACAACGCACCGTCTCACACCTCAGCGGTTGCAATTGCGAAAATGCACAAATTGCTTGACCATCCGCCTTACTCACCAGATCTAGCCCCAAGCGACTTCTTTTTGTTCCCTCATCTGAAAATTGCGCTCGGAGGACAGAGATTTTCGTCAAATGAAGAGGCAATCGCCTTCATGAACAATTATTTTGCAGAGAAAAACGCCGAGTACTATTTGGACGGGTTACAGATATGGGAGTATTGCTGGGAGAAGTGTGTAGAGTTACCAGGAGACTATGTTGAAAAATAAAAATAAAAAATTCTGAAAAAAAAATGTCTTGTATCTTTATTAGGTCGGAAACTTTTCAGACCACTCTCGTAAATAGTTTCAAACTTGTTAGAAACATCATGCCTAAAAACTATTGTTAATTGAAATTTTCCCCTTCAAAACCCTGATTAAACATCTGGAAGTTTATGTTTTATATCGCATTTGAACTGCTGTTGGGAAACTGAATAAATTGCCATATTGCCTATTTCCTAAATGGGATCTATAGAGTGTTATACACCGCTTCTGCTATTATTATTATTATTATTTCAAAAAACAAATTTAAAAAATGCGCATCGAAAACTATCCGAAAATGTTCAGCTTGTTTTGCTACAGACATGCACTTAGAGATTTCATTTTGACTTATGCTGTAATGCACTTTCAATTTTGTCTATACCCTTTGGTGACAACCGATTTATTCTTACATGTTCTACCTGAGAAGCTTTCTTTGCTCGGGGGGAGGGCGCTCATATGCGACAGCAGTTGTTGAAACACAAAGGTATTTTAAATGAAGTTCAAATTTCATTTAATTGGATGAAACATTTTCATAAAATATTTAAAAATACAGCACAGTAACTTGACTCCTATTTGGTGATAGAATTATCTCAACCATAAAGGTTTAAATATGAATATAATATGGAACATATGTCCTAGATTCTTTTCGTAATGGTACCCGTCTTTGGGATAATATTTAATTCAGGTCAGGGCCAATTGTCTGGAATTAAACGCGTAATATTCTGCCGTTCTGAGATTAAGAACAAAGCACACCTAGGGGTATGGTCACGCTTGCTACTTCACGTGCGGTAAAATGCATCCAACAAATTGCAATTCCATAATGATTCACGCTTTCGAGGCATCGTACCACCTTTTTCCGGTGCTGAGAACTGCACTTTTTCCTGATGATTCCACAATAACGTCATCTCTTCTATCGGCGGCACGCGGGATCGACCACGGCCGTGGGAACCAACTACAGAAGAAGAGTGCAGGTTCCACTCGATTATCGTACAAAATTGGTCATACTGAAATATGCTACGTAACTGTCTGCAGGACTGAGTGTTTATGCACATGTGAAGCCTCCACTAAAAAAGAACTAAAACATTTGAAGAAAAGGTTTGGGAGGGAAATTAACCAGATAACTCACTTAATGAAAATCCTGACTCATAAAAGAAAAGTATGTAAAAGCATGTAAAACTCGCCCTACCCAGGTTTTTGCAAGTAGTGTTTTGCCATCTAACAAGGGTGGGGCAGGAATATTTTAAGGAAAATCCTCAAACTATTTTTTATGCTCTCAAAAAAGATTCTAACTATTTTTATTACAATTACATGCATTTATGACATATCTATACAAAATACAATATATACGTATTTTTTATTGTCCATGATTACTTTGTGAAGTGCTTTTTATTATGAAAGACTTGTGTATACGTTTGTATAAGTAACTACTAAACCTAAAATATAAATAGATCTCTTTTAAACAAACGGTTTATTTCAAGTAAGTTTTTTGTGCCACCAGCCATTTCCGAGATATCAGTTATTACTGCCTTGAATTCTTCAAATGTTTGTCACAGTAGTGCTGTCACCATTCAACTGTTTCTCGCAATGTCACAGAAAGTATGAAATCCAGCATAAAGCGACTCGCTTTTAAACATCCATTGTTTCAGTTTTCTTTATTAGTAATGAAATGTGCAATACAGCCATTTCTACAACAATGTATCTCGGCACAAATGCGTAGAAAAATAAGCTTTTGCAAGATTAATTTGCCAAAGCTAATCAAGAATGCATCTTCGACTGTCAGCTTCTAAATCTCTAATCATTAAAAGCCTTCGCCTGGGTATTACAATACGACATATTAAGGGCTGTAACAAAATATATTAACTAATACGGTTTTGACTTTTCGTCCTAATTCTTATTACCTACCTTACAGAGAAAAAAAAAATCCATTAAATATTATTCCAGGCAATATACTCAGATGGTCACAATTTATCATCTGGAGGAATGCCAAACACACAAGAAGCTAAATCGATCGTGCTTATTTTTGTTACTGTTTGGAACTACTCCGGTGTTATCTCGGGTGCCCGCATGCAATGCGGGGTACTCGATGTCGCCAGAAACAGGCGTCTTCTGGGGTCATAATTCCCTAGAGACCTAACTAGGGCAGTTTGATTTGTGGTAAAGTTGCATAAAATTTAGTAGTTCGGCGTTTTAATTTCATCCTCCACATATGGAAGAGATGAGGTTTCAAGGAGTAGCCTCACGGGGAAGCAGCATCCTACAGAATAGATGGGCCTGTCCTCTATTCTGCGCCCGTTGAAGTCATAACCAACACTAGGTATTTGTAACTGATATTGGAAAGCATTTAGTGCATGTCTCGGCCAACCTAGGCTTATAGGCAGACTTTTAAATCGTTATGTGACATAGTCAAAAGTTCGTACAGCTATAAAAACTAAAGTATACGGTATCAAATGTTTATAAAATCAGTATTTATGAAGTTTAGGAAATGTTGACTTATTACACAAATGGGATTCCGTAAAAACCCATATGTGAAACTCAGCTAGTTCTATACACGAGGAAAACCACAAAAAAATAACTGATAAAATTTGCTTCCGGGAACTTAACAGCACTATGAACTGGTTTTGTTAATAAAGTTGTCGCCTATTCTTAAATTAACAAAGCGACCGCATCCTTCATTGGCTGGAGTAGAGTTCCTTGCTACCCCGCTTCCAGCCAGTGGGAATCGATTTATATTTAACTTTAACCAACCAGAGACACCAGAATATCTTCCTCATGTGGAGCACATCACGTGATAAAAGCTGGTTCTGCTTTACTACTGAGTACACATTAATCTATAAGGCATACGGTATTGGAAGGCATATGAAGCGGAGCTCGCCTCGCATCTGCCCTATCATAGAAGTGCAGCGTTGCCTGGTTCGGAACGCACAGCATAAACGTGAGCAACAGAGATTTATTTTCATGTGCCCAAAATTACCCCTGGAAAATGGATACTGTAATATTCCTTCGTATATGCGGTAAGAATTTTTGAGGTAGCTTGTACAAAGGCCATTTTTCTGCGATGTATGATTCTCCATTTATCGCTACGAGAATAAACGCCTTACTCCCACGTTTATGCTTATGGTATGCTTCAACTTTCAATCTTTCCCGTGTGTTATTCCTTTTCATTACGCAGTATTAAGTATAAGACATTACGAAGTGTCATTAAGAATTATTTAGTTCATACATTAACTGCACTGGAGTCCAGGAGCTCGCGCGCTATTCTTTTAAGTTCGGTTTAACACAGTGCGTAAGGTGCTTTGCAAATTGAGTAAGGTGCTTTGTGTAACTGTGGCAATAAGCAGAACATTCACATGTTTACGCTGTATTAGCAACGCCACTTTCAAAGGTTGGTACCAATGGTACAGGTACTAAGGGTAAAGTACTCTGCTCCCAGGCCAGAAATAGGTATCAGTTTTAAAGCGTAGTTTCTTTAAGGAATTGTCATCTGAGAAAGTGCGTGACCAGATCAATTTTTTACAAAGCCAGGGATTCACGATAAGAGAGTGCAAAGTGAGTGTGCATACTGTGCCGCGTATTGTGAAACAGGGCAAAGCTTCTAGAACAGAAATTGTTTAACCTTTATATTTTATTTAAGCTAGCAACTCCCCTGCAATAAGTCGCTTTCAGAACTCCAGGTACGTTATTTTCAGTAAATAAGCATGCTAATATTGATGCCCGATTTCACCAACAGATGTTAAAATCGACGTTAACAAGTGTAACGTAACAATTGTCACAGCGCTAAAACTAATGTTAAATTTCTTGCATTTCACCAACCTGTTTTCTTAAAATGTTAACAAACGTGTGTTAACACCAAGAAACTTGTAAATATCACAGTTATAGAAGGCTATGGATGATTTTCTGAACGTACTCCGATGCGCTTTTGTTTTCATTTTCGTCTGCACAAATGGCGGATGAACAAAATCATAAATAAAGCCGTGAGACAAATTTATCATCGATGGAGAAAGAATTGTTAATTGAAATGGTGACGAAGTGTAAGGATATCGTGGAAAATAAGAGGACGGATGTGGTGAATGTAAAAGAGAAAGATGTCACGGGGAAAATATTGGAAACGAATTTAATTCAAATGCATGTGTCACTACTACAAGCACCAAACAACTTGTCAGTATTACGTAAATTTAAAACGAGGTGCGAAGAACAAGTGCCTTAAAGTTTCAAGACGGGAGGTGAACAATGTATTATCCACATAATTCAGTGAGTTATAAAATCGCAAAGTTATTAATACTTGAAGCAAAGGCGAGATCGGCATATTCCTTTCGATGCATATTCTAACTCATTATTACGTAAATTTAAAACGAGGTGCGAAGAAGGACAAGTGACTTGAACGTTTCAAGACGGGAGGTAGACAATGTATTATCCATCTAATTCAGTGAATTATAAAATCGCAAGGTTATTGATACTTGAAGCAAAGGCGAGATCGCCATATTTCCTTCGATGCATGTTCTAAGCTCTCTGGTACTTCCGCAGTAACCTTCATAGCAGCATGTTTCGACAGTCTATACCTCCGTAAAACAATTTTCTTCGGATAGTTCCTCAAAATCATTTCCCTCATAGGCCGTACTGTATTACGAATGCCATTTAGACGGTCTTAAATATAGCAAATCGACATCAACAGCTGAGTTCACGCTCGCCATCTTGACTATTTACAATTGTTAAGGACTTAACATTAGAAATTCGGCTTGTTAGTTTAACATGAGATTTAACACGAGTGTTACGCTAACACTTGCTGGTGAAATGCAATTTTTGTTTTAACTATTGCTAAACTCGTGTTAAGTCTTAACATTTGTTGGTGAAATCGGGCATGAGTGTTACAGTTCATAATGTTATCATAATTACCTATCCTTTGCTTCCTAAGTTTCCGTTCTGACTATTTGTCAGACGACAAATGTTAATTTTCCTTGTTCCCTCTCCTTATCTTCCGCTTTCTGGTGCATCAGATGGCAACAGAGCAGCCACCGCGTGGACGCACTGCTTCACTTCACATGCCAAAACCGTACGCCATGGACTATACGTAGTCCTTGCACCTTTCTTGGTAACATTTAAATTTTCAATCAGGCTTTTTGATATGAAATCGTAATCGAAACTATTTTAATGCAGATATTTTATTGTAATTAAAATGAAGTGGAAAAGAAAATTAACAATGACGTAAGTAATGTGTGAGATGCCAACGTCTGTATTTTGAATCCCAGAAGTTTAAAATTCAAGCTCCACGGCGCTGTCAAATTGACGACTTCCTCCCGCATTCTGAGGTCCGTACTTCATGCACTTTTACAGACTCAATTAGGATTCGCTTTGTCTGACCAGACTGTCCGGTCGGTGTTTTTGCCCACAACACGCCGTCTGCGATCCAAGGACATTCCTCCTACCTTTTGTAGAGTAACCGCAGGCGTTTACCATCTTTTCATTCAAGCTTCTTGTATCTAATTGAGGTCTTTATTCCTGCAGCACTACTATCTCACGCACATTTTGTCATCATACCTTCAAAAGCGATTTTATTGGCTAGATTTAAAAATAACTCCTGCGCTGCATTCTCTACTCAGTTTTCTACAAACTGTATCAAAACCTATTATTTTAGTTATTTCTTGTTAATTCAAATAAACTTTCATTTGAGATTTACACACTTGTGAAATATATAAGGTGTGTTGTAAAATATAGTAGGTAAAGTGTCCTTACATGATGGCTTTGAAAGTCATAAAAAGAAGATCAGGCAGAACAAAACATTATCAGCTTCTCAATTAGAAAGTCATATAATTGGAAAAAACAAAAAAGGTAACAATAATATCTCGCAAACGGTTAACTCCACATATATTGGATATAAATTGTGTGCTTTCATTTTTATAGCAGATTTTGTCTATCTCTTACGATTTAAGAGATACAGAAAAGACACTCAGAATGAAAAACACTTCACTATTTGCAGAAAATTCAGGATACATGTTATATGCCCGCCTCGGTAGCGTAAATGGTAGCGTTTCTGCCTCACGTTCATGAGGTCCCGAGTTCGAATTTCGGTCAGGGTGAGTTACCTGGATGAGGGTTTCTCCGGGTTTTTTCCTTATCCTGAAAGACGAATATCAGGTAACTCTAAGCTCCATGGACCCCGGGCTCATTTGAGCATCGTTTCACCCATTTCATTCATCGTCCGATATGACTTAATGTTGGAGGACGTAAATTACAATATATATATATATATATATATATATATATTAATCAAAATCCTTGAAGTCATTTTTGAGAAAATAAAAAAAATGTTTAAATGTTGTAAATTCAAATGATAGTCTAAAGTTATTGCATCTTCCACATTCGGAAGGTCCGAGTTCAATTTACGTGGCCGGCCTACCTGACCCTTGGGATTTTTCGGGAGTTTTCCCGGGTCGATAGGCGAATACTGGGTAGGTTAATTACATTTCCCGAATTTCCTGTCCCTCAATTTCATCTCCATTATCATTTCACATCATGTCTCATCTGGTGGTCTCTTTCAGGGTAAGAAGTGTCAGCGGGAGTCTCGGCGCTGCATGACAGGATCATATGCTCCTGGTAAACTCTTCCTCCTTCGGTAAGATGGTCTCCAGACTTCAGGTCGGCCTAATGAACCGTTTCCGGACCACAGTCGGGTTTGCTGCCGGTTGTACTGGCCTGCCAATTGATAAAATGTACGGAACCTGCCCTCTACACTGCCGTAGCTCCTCGGTACGGCCGTCCTCTGTCTCCTCTCGCCTCATCCTTCCTTACTTCCTTCCTGGGATGCCCACTTGGGGCTTAGGTACAATAAACCGAAACCCTTCCATATCGTAATCCAATCCAAACCAATCCAATCGCATCTTTGGAAGAGCTAAAGTTTGGCATCTGATCAAGCTATGGCCTTTTTTAAGTCACTCACGTACGGAGCATTTTATAAAAACGATTTTTACTTCTTTACCACTTACACTGTAGCTATAAAATATATTTCTACCCAAATAAATATAGATATTCCTTAAAATGCACTTTTGAGATCTGTTAATGTGTTCGTGAACAGCTCAATTCAAAATCGAAATCTTTTAAATATTACACATTTATGTTGAGTATCCACCAAGGACGCGCAAGAAAATTCTACTTCCACAAATTATCCTTTACATTTTGCTTTTCTCAAAAAGGACTGAACATTTTGATTATAAGTTCATATGTTTAACATATTTTCATTTCAAATGAAACATATAATAAACATAAAGTTATTATTTTGAACTTTTTTGGGGGAATGTCCTCTTAACTGATAAAATCTTAATGCACAAAAACAAATGTGCAGCTCGTTAAATCACACAATTTATATCAAATACATTTGCGTGGTATTTCTTGTTACTGGTTTAATTTTTCAAATACTTACACTTTCCTCAAATGAGAAATCGTTACTCGTTTTTAATTTCTCTACTATCTACCTACAGTAAGGAAGTATTGGATTCCAGAAAATATTCGATGACGAAATTTCATCGGAAATGTGTGATTTGAGAATAAAAAAAAAAATATTTTTAGAAAAATATATCTGTGTGTATGAGAGAGAGAAGAAAATTGGACAAGAGAAGATCGCAAAGATGAAATTTGACATTTAAGTTTATATGCTGTCAAAATATTTATTTGACCTTGAATATTTGGAAGGGCAGAAATTGGGTTTTGGGAACTAAAACAGCTTCCTCGAAATCGATACATTTATTTAATATTGTCTTTCACCTGCCATCTCAATTTTTCGTCCCGTAGGAGTTCTTTTACACACCATAAGACTACAAACATGGATCTGTCGCCTTAAAACACAATTAAAAGCCATTGGTTGTGACCGGGTTTGAATCAGTGATCTTGCGATCAATGGCCAGCACCTAACCAACGGACCTAACCAGACGTATACTGTTTGCTTGGAAAAGATCCGATGCGATATTTCTTCGGAAATACACATTTAGAGGTTTTCTGAATAACAACAATAAAAAAAATGCTTTATGAGAAAGCCCTAACTCAAAAAAGAAATATTGGAAAAATATTTAACTTCGTATTTAGGCTCAGCATATTCAAGTGATATAACGCAAAATTTTTCAAGTAAATCCCAAAACCCTGAACTACTCTTTACATGAAAAAAAAAGTATTTTATTCATTTTCTCAAAAATAGCTGTAGCAACTTTTGTATGCTTGCATAACATTAAAATATATAACTTTCGGCAATCGTCTTTGCAAATCCTCTACATTCTGAATGCAATTGGTATGAACTTCGTACATTGTAAAATGCAAGAGATAAACAGAAACATTTTTTGTGCACATAAAAATTTGGTCTCGTTAAAACATTACAATCTGTGTGAAATTATTTGTGCTTTTGCCACTTCATAAGTATTTGTTGTTACGATTTGAAATGTTAAGTAGTTCGTTTCTTTTTCAAGTGCGAAGTCGCTATTCATTTTTTCTCCCCTTCTCGGTCATACAAAGAGTTAAATTTCAAGTCAGGTATAGCAACCCGTTTTTAGAGATCTGACTCCTGTACTTACAGTGAGACGTGTACTAAAATTATGTTTGATTAACCTGAAGTGAACAGAAGAATAAATATTTGTAAAAATAGTCTGAAGAGTGAATAAAGAAAAGCATGTATGATCAACCTTTTTCTTCCCCCTCCATCTTCTTTCCAGTATCTCTGTGCAAGCGGTTTCATCTGATTCAAAATCGTACCCGAAATAAGTAATACTAAAAACAAATGAACGTGCAAATTACAAGAAACCTCAAACAATTTTTACAATGGCATATGTAAAGTTACACAAATGTCTATGTAATGTCCTCTCATGGCGATCCTGCAAATTATTTATATAAAACTTCATTTTTCTGCAGCACAAAAATTCCTATACACAATTTCGGAAAAAAAAAAAAAATGAATACGACTTAATTTGATATACGAAACTAAAGACAAATTCTGTATCATGTCATTACCTCTAAAGGACATTAAACAATGGTCTACCAGGAAGTTAGTAGTTAGAGGAAATGTATTACAGCAAAAAAGTGAGACATACATCGTAAATACACGCTTTGAAGTCCTTGACCCTCCAATCAAAGGCGCAGCTTTACGAAAAGATACCTCGTAAGTGTATTTACAGCTCAACACAAAACCGAAAAATTAAATAAATTGCAAGGATGTGACAATATTTTCAAGAAAATTCAAATATTCCAATGTATTTTTTACTTTGTAAAAACACTTTAAACAATATTGAATAAATGTTACATATACTTAAAATATTTGCGTGGCTGATGAAATGTAAATCTTAATGAATGGCTTGTGTACTCCTCTTCATTTTAATAAATTCTGTGTTAACTGATTAACCGTAATGATTTACCATTGCAGTTTTGTTAGGACACATATAAAGGTCAAATAAAGTGTTTTGAGGCATTAATCATTTCCAATATACTTTTATTGGTTTAAAGTTTTCATTTTATACCTTTTTTAGGTGTCAAGTGGCTATTTGTTTTGTTTGTTCTATCTCTGTCATACAAAGAGTGGAATGTTAAATCTCATAGCGACTAAGTTTTTAAAATTTGTATTATTGTTTAAACTCGTTTAACTGTCTAGTACCAGCAATTTCTAAAATGTTCATTTCGATTTATAAAATAGAAGAACACTAGAGTACAGGAAGTAATGTGAGTACACTTTTTCAGATGTTTCATCACTCAACTGTTTTCTCTGTTAGTAATATACACATGCACTTTTAAAGGATATTTTTCTGAGTAATTTTTTCATTTTAAGACAATAAATCTTTCAGACTAAATCGTGATAACGAATTCTTTAATCGAACGAAGCAATTAGCCTAAGAAGAGGTGAAAACGTATGACATTTTTGCTCAGAGTAATAAATAAATCGTGGATATTTAAAAACAATTGCAAGATCCATATTCACAAAATATTCCCCAGCAACTGCATTGCAAAATGGGTAAGATGGTAGCAATTCACATTTAATATTCCTTACAACTCAATATAACAGTGGAATGCTAACAATATAGATGCATAGAAGATTAAGGTTAGGTTTTCGGCTATCAGATTATAAGATCAATACAAATGTGTGATAAAATTTACAAGCATAGAGGGCTTTCCTTGCTCAATTCATTAGCTATCACGAACTATGTTTGTTTACATTCTAACCTTATCTTCAATGCAATGTTGAGGTAGAGGCAACAATATACCTGATTGTTGTCTTCGGATTGCTCTTGCCGGCGCGTTGCCCTCTCCACCCGGGCAAGAGTGGGCGAGTCCAGCAGAGAAGATGCAGGCGACCCGTTCTCTACCAGCATCTCTACCACACGAAGTTCACCCTACCACAGCCAAACGTCAACTGAAAATTCTCTCGCTGCTGTTTGCGGTGAAAGCTGCAACTGGCGCTGCAAGCGCTCGCGGCCTGCTGAAACAAAACCGGGTCTCCGCAGATCTATGTGAAATTTATAACCGATTAATAACACGCTATCCTACCCTAAGGGTCGGGAGTGCGAGTCCTCTGTTGTGATTTCTAGTTATGCACTGCCGATCGCGGCGGAAATAGTTGTACGCGGTAGGTCAGTTCGTTAACCGGCTACTTATAATCCTCAAGGTCACACGTTCGATTCCGGATGTGGTCTGGGTGCTTGACCAGGCTGATCCTAAGACCCCGGCTTAAGTATACCTATAATACAGTAATTTACAAACTTTCTAACCTGTAAACTCCATTATTTCTGCAGCCTTTTCTTTTCCTCTGCTATTTTATGTTTGAGATAATGTATAATAAACAACAGGGCTACACTTTTCACAATAGTATTGCGTCTAATTTTAAAAATTTAACATTCATATTTCCCTAGCCACTCACCTTTATTTTTACATTAAAATTTCATAAATTCTGGCACACTGTGAAGACTGTGATATAAATCTAATATTGAGTTCATCTCTCAACAAAAAAAAAAAACGGTATCTAGCATGTCTTTGAAGACTGGCAGAAACGCTGGGACAAGGGCATCACATTCAGGGGAAACTGTTTTGAGAAGGTCCATCAAAATTATGAGCACGAGTAAAGGTACGTTGTCAAAAAAAAATTGTGATCATTCTTTATTGAACACCCTCGTAAATAAATATAAAGCAGCTTGAAATAATAAGCGCAGGAACAATTTCTTTTGTATGCTAAAGCCCATTAGAGCATTCGACGAATAATATATACTTTTTAAATGATGTAGACTCATTTAAGTTTTGTGGTTTAATCGAGGGATTTGACTAAGGGACTAAGTGATGGAGTTTATAAGGAATTTACAGTTAAAACAAGATAGGTCTTGAGGCAACAGTGTTGCAACACGTCAGTGAACGCGGTCTAACGTGAGTACACCATTTCAGAACTTTATACCGCAACAAAGATATATTTATGTAAAACTGTATAATTTCTGGAATAATGCCAGGAGTAAATATTGACTGCATTAACAAACTGATAACATGAAAATCAAATTCACTCGTGGCCGCTATTATTGTCGCCAGTATATTCTGGAAGTAGTTTATAAATATGTTTATCACGACATAGTTTAAACATCGACATAGCATTCTGATGAGAAAAAAATGAGGCTAAGAAGAAGAAGAAGAAGATGAAGATGAAGATGAAGATGAAGATGAAGATGAAGATGAAGATGAAGATGAAGATGAAGATGAAGATGAAGATGAAGATGAAGATGAAGATGAAGAAGAAGAAGAAGAAGAAGAAGAAGAAGAAGAAGAAGAAGAAGAAGAAGAAGAAGAAGAAGAAGAAGAAGAAGAAGAAGAAGAAGAAGAAGAAGAAGAAGAAGAAGAAGAAGAAGAAGAAGAAGAAGAAGAAGAAGAAGAAGAAGAAGAAGAAGAAGAAGAAGAAGAAGAAGAAGAAGAAGAAGAAGAAGAAGAAGAAGAAGAAGAAGAAGAAGAAGAAGAAGAAGAAGAAGAAGAAGAAGAAGAAGAAGAAGAAGAAGAAGAAGAAGAAGAAGAAGAAGAAGAAGAAGAAGAAGAAGAAGAAGAAGAAGAAGAAGAAGAAGAAGAAGAAGAAGAAGAAGAAGAAGAGAAGAAGAAGAAGAAGAAGAAGAAGAAGAAGAAGAAGAAGAAGAAGAAGAAGAAGAAGAAGAAGAAGAAGAAGAAGAAGAAGAAGAAGAAGAAGAAGAAGAAGAAGAAGAAGAAGAAGAAGAAGAAGAAGAAGAAGAAGAAGAAGAAGAAGAAGAAGAAGAAGAAGAAGAAGAAGAAGAAGAAGAAGAAGAAGAAGAAGAAGAAGAAGAAGAAGAAGAAGAAGAAGAAGAAGAAGAAGAAGAAGAAGAAGAAGAAGAAGAAGAAGAAGAAGAAGAAGAAGAAGAAGAAGAAGAAGAAGAAGAAGAAGAAGAAGAAGAAGAAGAAGAAGAAGAAGAAGAAGAAGAAGAAGAAGAAGAAGAAGAAGAAGAAGAAGAAGAAGAAGAAGAAGAAGTAAAGAAGTGAAACCCCAACATCAGTAAATAATATTCATTCCTTTTTATATCTCTCGACGATGCTATTCACAATGTGCCTGCAATTTTTCTTCATTTTCCATGACTCATATGAATTCGCACAACCACTGCACTGCCTTCGAAGACAATGATGTAACAGCGGTGACACACGAATAAGTAATTAAGGAAAACCGTGCAACATAAACGAAGATATAAGCAACTTCAAAAATTTACGACGAAATTCTAAAATATTTTAAGTACCATCCGCAAGCGTTCATTTAACACCAACTATAAATACTTTTCATCAGAACTATACAGTCCTGTGCATTTACATAACAAAGGTATGGAGAGAACAAATTTGGCAACAAAAGTGGAACAGTTTTAAAGAGGGCTAGAGGTACTACTCATAAAAAATACTGTCTGTAAAAGGAGAAAATAATGTAAGAAATATGGGTGATTATTTTGGAGAAAGTCTGAGAGAAATGGTTAAAATGATTAGGAATAATAAACAATCAAGGTTAGAGAAATAGGAACTAGGGATGAAAGAGAATAGAGGGTCATCAATACAAGGAAAACCAGGCGTCGGGAGTTTTGAGATCGAAAATTAAGGGCAAGTAGGTAGGAATGCTATATATTGGGTGTAAAGAAAGTATGTATAAAGAGAGTACGAGGGCTGTTCAATAAAGAATGATCATCATTTTTTTACGGTCATAATTTTTCGCACTAAAATTCAATCTTATTATATTATGTTAGCTTAATGTTAAACAAACACGCCGTTGTAGTTTCACGGTTGGTACTCCTGGTTCCCGCCTGTGAAAACCAGATAAGTTCAGACATGTTCAGTATCGTCTGCCGCTGCAATGGAGGTAACATGCAGTTAAAGTTGATGTTAGAGGAAGATCCGGAGTTTCTTTCAAACGTAATCACCGCTGATGAAACTTAGCTACATCATTTTGATCCTGAGAGCAAACAGCAAAGGTCAGTGTGGAAATCTCCTTCATCACCAACACCCAAAAAAGCAAAAGTGGTTGCTTCTGCTAGGAAAGATATGGTCATCTCATTCTTTGATATTCACTGAATGGTTTATCAGCGTGTTGTACCTGCACACACATCAGTAACTGGACAATACTAAATAAATAAATAAATAAAATCTGAATATTCTACCCCGGCACCTAGACAACTATACCGGGGCATATATCCAAATTTTCTCTTTATTTTTCCATAAAATCCTTACAAATGTTATAATTATACAAATCTCTCAGAAAGCTACTCTACAAAAATAAAATGAAATAAAATAACAGAAATAAACACAAAAAAGCAAAAAACAAAAGAAAACAGCTATAAAAATTACAAAATCCTTATTTCCTAAATCTATATCTAAATCTACTAATTCTGTAGTCCACCATGGCCTCTGCCATCACTCTCTCCCTCCGCCGCCCATGCAGTCAACTCCATTGTTAGATTATTCAATAATTCTTCCCGTCTTATCCTATTTTGTATTCTAGAACTCCTTCTTGGATCTTGTACTATTCTTCGCCCATTATCAACTCTTTCTCCTTTGAATATTTTTACCTCCCATGCTTTCTTACTTACAAAGTTAGTCAAAACTTGTAATTTATTTACCAATTGTTGATCTCGAATTATGTCATATACGATATATCCTGCTAGCGCATGCCTCTCTTCTTGTTGGTGAATTGCATATCTTCCACATTCAAATACTACATGTTCAGGATTATCTTGTTTGTTACATAATTCACATATATCATTTTCAGTTTTATTGATTTTCTTCCAATAGGTCTTATAAGGTCCGTGTCCTGTTATATAATGTATAAATCCCTTTGTTGGTTGAATAAAATTCAATTTTAGTCTCTCTTTGACGTTCTGAAAAATTTCGAACACTCTTCTACCTTCTAGACTTTCTGTCCATTCTTTTTGCCATTTATCTTTTAAACTATTTTTAATCACCCAAGATTTGTTTGTTCTGACTCCAGTTATATTATAAACTTTTTCTAAGTTTCCTTTTTTCGCCCAAAATTTTGCGCCCTTCAATCTTATTAATAAATCAATCGGCCAAATGGCCGTTGTTACTAGCAATGCCATAGTTGGTGTTGTTTTTACAGCTCCTGTCAGACGTAATAATACTTTTCTTTGCGTTCTTCTCAACAATCTTCTTATTTGCACATCATCCATCCTTTCTGCCCAAACTGCTGCCGCATACGTCATAATTGAAGCAAAAATGGTGTTATGATATATCTGTATGTTACGCAATGGAAGTACAAAATTTAAATTGGTTATTCTTGCTAGCTTTAGCATTATTTTCTCTGTTTTCTGCCTAATATACTCCGTGTGTTTTCTGAAATGAAATTTTTCATCTATCATGATACCCAAATATCTCATCTCTTTTTCCCGTTTAATGTTCTGATTATTTATCTTCACTGTAGGATCCCGCTTTAAATTTACCTTAAAAAGCACATAATTTGACTTGTTTGGTGCAATTTTTAGTTTTGTTCTGAAACACCAATTTGATAATGTATTTGTAACTTCTCTTGCTTTATTTTCTAGCTCTAGTCTGCTCTGTCCATCCATCATTATGACTATGTCATCAGCATACGCTATTACATCCAAAACCTTATGATCTCTTTCCAGTAGTTCTAATAAATCTTCTGATAAAATATCCCAAAAAAGGGGCCCCAAGATAGAACCCTGAGGGCAACCCTTGGTTATCTTCTTCCTAGTTTCAAAATTTGATCCACCAATGAATACTTCTCTATTGGAACAATAATCCTTTATTAAATTATAAATAGTACTTGAATATTTCTTGTCTTTTAAAATGCCGAAAAAATACGGCCACCATAAATTATCAAAAGCGCCCGATATGTCCACAAATAATCCAATTACATAATTCTTTTGGCTTTTTGACACTGTTTCTTGAATTTTTAATATTGCATCCTCAGTTGAATATCCCTTTCTGAAACCAAATTGTTTAGTATTCATACCCAGCATCAACCTATTTTCCATTATTCTTTTATATATTAACTGTTCAAAGATCTTGCCAATAGCATTTAATAAACATACTGGTCTGAAAGATTTTGGTTGCGTTCTGTCCTTATCTGCTCCTTTGCACAAAATTACAACCTTTGCCTCCTTCCACAAGTTTGGAAATCTCCCTCTTGCCAAACAATCATTAAACAAGAAACACAAAAACAAGACAATTTCTTCTCGTAGATTATACAAGACTTCATTTATAATACCATCTGGACCAGGTGCCTTCTTATTTTTTAACTTCTGCAGAATTAATTTTATTTCTGTAATATCAAAGGGATAAACAGGATTTCCTGTATACTGCAACATCATCTGGTTTCTTTTTTCAACATGAATATCATCATCTTCTTCCTCTTTATCATCTGGCAATAACGTATGTAATAACAATTCCACCGATTCTTTCCCACTTTCTGTCATCTCTCCATTACCCTTATCTAATGTGGTTAAGATTTCTGGCTTCTTAATTTTATCCATAATAATTTTATACGGTTGTCCCCAGACATCTTGTTTTAAATTATTTTCAACGAACTGTTCCCAATGTTGTTTTCTGGTGTCTTCTAATAATTGTTTATACTTTTGTTTGGCCTCCCTATAATTCTTTAAGTTCTCTTCTCTTTCCGTATGTATGTTTGATTTTTGATATATTCTTCTTAATTTCCTTGCTAACGATCTCAGCTTCTGCAATCTATCTGTCCATTTTATTTTATCCTTATTATTAGAAATTGTTACCTTTGGAACGGATTTTGATACTGCTACTTTTATTGCTTGTGTTAAATTTATTGCATCCAAATCCACTGATATTCCCGTATACTGTAAATTTAAATCCTTAAAAACTTGCTTCATCTTATCCCAATTTGCTCTTTTATAATTATAACGTAATTCTATTTCATGTTCTTCTTGAATTACTTCCCCATTCAATATATAATCAAAATAAATCAAATTATGATCACTTGTGGTCTGACCCTGTGTGACCCACAAATTTCTAATCTTCTTCTCCGCTGTTGCTGACGCTAAAGTAATATCTATATTTTCTTCAGCACCTGCTCTATTTTGAAAAGTTGGTGGATTACCATCTTTATTTATTACATATAAATTTAATTCCGAGATATGTTCTTCCAGTTTCTCCCCTCTTTCATCTGGTCTTTTACTGAACCACCAAGTTGATTTTGCATTACAATCACATACATGCATGATTTCTTTATTTCTGAATTTATTATGAATATTTTGTAATTTATATAGAAAGGGTTCAATATCCAAACTATATTGAAAATAATAATTTGCCAATATAAAACTTCCATACTTTGTTATAACTTCAATGCAATTAACATGCGTATCCAGAAATTGCGCTATGTTTACTATTTGCAAATCTTGCTTGAAAATTACTATTGCTGCCATTGCCTTTTCCTGAGATAAGATTTGTCGGGATCTTAACGGCATGTATGGAATTTTGGAATTTACCACATACGGTTCTTGAATACAAATAATATCTAATTTTAATTCTTCTGCAATTTTTCTTATTTCCGCCATAACCAATTTACTTCTTTGCCCATTTATCTGTGCAATTCTTAAGCTTTCCTCCATGAGTTACTTCCTAAATTTAATCCACCAAATACATCTCTTCTTACTTTTGCGAAATTCTCTCTATTTTCATTTACTTCCTTTGCCATATTATGATTGAAACTTCTTATATTGTCCTTAAATTTATTTACTTGGGCTATTTTATATTTATTTTGTTTAGAAGTTATAGATTTATTTGTGTTTACAGCTGATAAACCTGTTGCTATAATATTTTCCGATTTATTAGATTTATTTGGAATTTTTTGTGCATTGGTCTTATAAAACGTTGTTTCTGGCTTAAAGCTAGGATTAAAATTGGCAGTTTTTACTACATTATCCTTTACGACATCTTTTTTAACAATCTCCGATCTATTTAATCCTGAATGTCTAATTTGTGCATAACAATGTGGCCAGCTTGCTGCTGAATCAATTACAACTCGACCATAACATAGAACAAGATCATTATATAATTCTTCTAGATCTAATACCTCTCCCCTTCTCTCAGAAACAATATTTGACAACAACATTAATTCTTCTAGATCTGTTGGTAGATTTTTTGTTCTTGAATCCATCCTTTCAACTGCATTTGGAACTGGAATCATAATTTTATCGCCATTTCCATGAGCTCTTCTTGTAATATATCTTAATGCCGCAATTAGTGTCTTGGGTTCTTCTAATCTACTTAACTTCAACGTTTTTTCAAAATCATTGTAAATTTCCTTAATATTAAACTCTTCGGTCTTTTCTTTCGTATCCTTTCGATATATTAACGACCATTCTCCCTGTTCTCTATCCTTCTCAAACACAAACTCAACTTCTTCAACTTCGTCTACAACTTGAACATTCTCCTTTCTTTCCTCTTCTTCGCCTACTTTTTCATATATTATTTCATCATAATTTATTTCAACATTCCTTCTTGTATTCCTCTTCTTATTCTTCTTTATTGGTAAGTTAATATTTTCTTCACTGTTGACCATAATCAATTCGGGAAACAAATCTTTCTAACATCATATAGGGAGGTCCTGAAAACATTGCAAGTCCATATCAGGCGCAAGAGACCACATTTCCGTGAAGCAAGCTGCACCACGATAATGCGCGGCCGCATATTGGCAATGTTGTTGCTGAAAATCTTGCAAAAATCAGCGTGAAGTACATCCCTCACCCTACCTGTAGTCCGGATTTAGCCCCATGTGACTTTTTTCTATGCCCTAACTTGAAGAAACGCCTTCGTGGGAGGCATTATCCATCATCAGAAGCAGTGGTGAAGGCTGCGGAGGCGATTTTGAAGGATCTCTCAAAAAATGGTTTCCAGCATGTCTTTGAAGACTGACAGAAACGCTGGTACAAGTGCATCGCATTCAGGGGAGACTATTTTGAGAAGGACCATCAAAATTATGAGGATAAGTAAAGATACGTTGTCAAAAAAAAAATTATGATCATTCTTTATTGAACAGCCCTCGTATATGTAAAGAAAAAAAAATAGAAACAAATGTTCTACTCTATTCTATTGTATTGTCGCGAACCCAGTACACTGGACAACAACAAAAATAATTGTTGAATGTTTCGAGCACTTCATGAGGCAATTCCTACTAATGTTGGGTTGAGAAAAACAAATATGACAATGAAAAATTTTTATTAGCTCTAGTTTCTATGATCTACACAAGGTGGAAGTATTACATATTAACGGGTTGAGAGAAAAGGATGCATTTTAATTACATACATGCTAACAACAATGAAAGTGCATTTGACTTTTTAAATGGTAATTACATGCTAAGAGTTCTAAATTGCTGCAAAAATACTTCGCAGATAGTCGTGTCTGAAGAGAATCATGTGGTGGCCTACTGACTTCGTCGTCATTTAGCTTGCCTCTTGTGATGGAGTTTCGCAGAATCCCTATACAAAGACCAACAGTAATCCGCAAGCATTACTTCATTCCAACGGACCTGATATCTTTGTTCCATAACAGAAATGTCCTGATGGAATCTCTCCCCATGTTCTTCACTAACAGCTCCACAACTAGGAGGGAAAAGGTCTAGGTGGGAGTGGAGAAAATGGATCTTAAGCGACATGTTGCATCCAAGGTTACGGTATTTTTGCAGGAGTATTGTCACCAAATGCTTGTTGTTGTCATCTCTTTTGTTGCCTAAAAATCTATGAACAACACCCTTGAAGGCTTCCCAAGCTTCCTTTTCCTTCCCCTCCAAAATTTGGTCAAATGCAGGATCCTTTAAAAGTTCTCTTATTTGTGGCCCGACAAAAATGCCTTCCTGAACTTTTACATCACTTAATTTCCAGAATTTCTCTCTGATTGTGTTTTGTTATTTGACAGGTGTGCCAAATCCCAAGAAACATTTCCCCAAATTTAAAATCTTCACTCTAAAAAATGAAATGTCACTTTATCTTCAAAACAAGAGCTAATCTATCATATTTATGGTGATTTTTGAATTCAGCAGATGGAAATACATGTAAATTCACTATTTTTAAGCCCGAGACATTTTCATTGTTGCCCAGTGTTATTGACGATAGTGCGCCGTAGAGAGATAAGGGACAGATAGTGCCGGGCGAGGATAAACAGCTTTCCTAAGCAGATAAACATAGTGCGGAGATAAAAGGCATGTCAAAACAGATAACGTGAGGTAAATGGAACGTTCTAGTGACATCTTTTCTGATACAGAACATTCGGTTTCTTGTTTGTTCCAGAAATATCTAGTAATATGAGTAGTGGTATATATAAGGAAACCGAGACTCGCCAAGACAGTCGTAGACAGAAGTAAACAGTGTCGTAACGAGAGTTGTGATTGAAGCTGGTGACAATGAGTGATTTTGTTTGTGGTCAACGACCTTGGTAGATTGTAACTGTGTATGTGACATAATGCTGTTACTGTAAGTGTATTTCTACGGAAATAAAGAACTTTTTGAATTTCCGCAACTTAGACTTCTAATTCTACGAACCCACAAAGTCACAGTAATCTGCTCTATTCTATTTATTTACATCAACATCGAACTCTGGTCCCAGAATAGGGAGGAAGTAAAGAAAAATTGAAAGTCCACAAGTTCTACGAGGGCTGTTCAGTAAAGAATGATCATAATTGTTTTACGGTCATAAAACTCAGTGTGGAAATCTCCTTCATCACCAACCCCCCAAAAAGCAAAAGTGGTTGCTTCTGTTGGGAAAGTTATGGTCATCTCATTCTTTGATATCCATGTAATGGTTTATCAGCACGTTCTACCTGCACACACATCAGTAACTGGACAATACTACAGGGATGTCCTGAAAACACTGCAAGTCTATATCAGGCGCAAAAGACCACATTTCCGTGAAGCAGGCTGGATGCTGCACCACGATAATGCGCACCCGCATATTGTCAATGTTGTTGCTGAATATCTTGCAAAAATCAACGTGAAGTGCATCCCTCACCCTTCCTATAGTCCGGATTTAGTCGCATGTGACCTTTTTCTATTCCCTAACTTGAATAAACGCCTTCGTGGGAGGCTTTACCCATCATCAGAAGCAGTGGTGAAGGCTGCGGAGGCGATTTTGAAGGATCTCTCTCAAAAAAGGTTTTCCAGTATGTCTTTCAAGACTGGCAGAAACACTGGGACAAAGGGAGACTATTTTGAGAAGGACCATCAAAATTATGAGGATGAGTGAAAGTACGTTGTCAAAACAAAACTTGCCCGCCTGGGTAGCGTGGTGATAGCATGTCTGCCTCACGTTCAAGAGGTCCCGAGTTCGAATCTCGGTCAGGGTGGGTTACCTGGAGATGGTGTTTTCCGGGGTTTTCCCCTTATCCTGAAAGACGAATGTCGGTTAACTCTAAGCTCCATGGAACCCGGAGTCATTTGAGCATCATTTCACCCATTCCATTCATCGTCCGATATGAATTAACGTTGGAGGACGTAAATTACAACAACAAAACAAAACTGTGATAATTCTTTATTGAACAGCCCTCGTATAAGTTTCTCTGAATTCACTGTTTAATGTCTGTCCAGGACAAGAAGGTAAGCTAGAGCAATGTGTAACGTAATAACTTTTGCCGTCCCCACAGTGTTTATGCTCACCTTCCGAATATGAAAAGGTTATTAGGATTGTTTAAACTACACAAGTGTTATCACATAACTCGCCTACACATAATACCTATCTCTACGTTTAATGCAACGAACATTAGATCTGGCAACATGAGTGACTCATATGCACTCTCATATACTCATTTCGTAGTAAACAGATTCACTAATAAAGCAGATTAACAGTTCAAACCCCTCTCCCCTTCATTCTTGCGTTCTTGTGCTGGGCAGACATTATCCGCCTGTTATCTTTATCTGCAGGCTCTTTGTGTACTCAAGCCGTGCTTATCTCTCGGCACCGAAATTTCTGTACTTTTCGCCGCGACAGTATATCAATTTTATATTTATAATTAATAACTGTTAATATGGTAATTTGAAAGCTCCTTGCACCCTACTGTTTATCGTATCGCTGCCAAAATTGTGCTTAGTACACACACATTGCAGACATTTCTTAATTTTAATTTAAGAGGAAAAACAGACAGTTTAAATCGTATTGAACTTTTAAGCTTGTCCATTATGATTTTATAAAAGCCATTAATTTAAACTAAATAATTATTATTTTAACCAGTTTTTTTAATTAGCGTCCTCCAACCTTGTCATAATGGACGATGAATGAAATCGGTCAATGATGCTCAAACGAGTTCAGGGTCCATATACAGGTAACTTATCCTGAACGAGATTCGAACTCGGGACCTCTTGAACGTGGGGCAGACAAGTTACCACCTATGCTACTGAGACGGGCCTAGTGCACAGCATTTTTAAATAGTAGTTACCAAAACTCTCCGAAAATTGTACTCTAAAGAACATTTTGAACTTGAAAATAAAGTTAAGTTAAAATCAAGGAATGTATTAGGTAAAAAGTATCCTTTGTGGTTTTAAATTTTTATATTAAACAGAAAATATATAACAAGAAAGGTCGAGTTATAAGAGTAATAAACTTGAAAAATAAAAACATCAAGCACTTTGAGAGTTTTATTAATTATTACCGATGTATTTGTCTGAAACGGACGTCTGACATAATTTTACATGTATTTCATCTAAATTTATCTGGATACTTTCACACACAGCTTCACCAAAAACTGCTAGTGTTATTAATAATGCGCCTTTGGCGGTCGACTGGTTCACGTACGATAGCGACCGTCTTGGGGTCGCGACCCACAGTGCTGGAACCGCTTAAAGGCGAGCCAAGAGGCACAGGACCTAAGAAGAAAGAGTATTGTTATAAACCGCTAATAACACAACACTAGCGACCTTGCGAGATAGTTGACCTGTTTAATGCGTCAGTGAGAGTCAAACAGTGACCCCATGTGCGTCACACACGCGATTGCTGCTAACAAAAGAGAAATATAACAGAATGTATGTAGCTTTCATCTTTATTAGCCGAACTTGTTATAGCCGGCCATGCAAGCAAACATATGGTATGCTGTTATTGAAAGCAATATGTAATAGAAAGTGGTAATGAAACGGATGGCAGGTTCAGATTTGCTGATAAATCACGCTAATGAAACTAATAAGGATAGAAAACCAACCATAGAACACAAAGAGGCTGCCAAAATGAAATTATAACTTATAAATTGCATATGACAACATTGCGTCTGTCAGAGTGCAAAACATTTAACCTGAAATTCATTAAAGTTGGTTACTTAACTCTAGAGAGAAACACAAAAGTTTTTAATGGAAATATAAGGCACAAGTATTTAAAATAACAGCTGAATATTGAGTTAAAAATGCAGTTTCACAAAACACTTACACACCGTGTTCAAAAACTCAATTGCTTACATACACATACATTTTAATAAAGGAGCCAAAATCATAAGACCTTTATTTCACTCCAGCAGTAAACTGTAAATGTGATGTTACACTCACAGCATTTTCTCTGCACACTGTCGTTTACTTGCATCTCCTTCACAAATATTGTTATAAAAGCATATATGCTTCATAATAACCTAGATAAACATTTGCAGAATTGTCTTATTATGCATTTCGATATAGGTACAAGGGGTTTACAGGAGACTAAAACGATAGTTAAGTCTTTAACATATGAGTCGCTATGTGTTGGTCCATATTCATTGCACATTACGACAAACAAAAGAATGATGAGAAAACAGTTGAAAAAAATCCCTGTATTGCAACCACTGAAACATTCAAATTGGCTGGCCCCGTAGCTCAGTCGGTAGGGCACCTGCCTGCCGTACTAGGGGTCACGGGTTTGATTCCCGGCGGTGGGAGTGGGGATTTTTCTCCAACCAAGATAATTCCCTATCTTCCCCAGAGTCTGGAAGTATGAATGAGGGCAGGAAATAAAGTAGAAGACCAATATGTACTTCTAGAGCACAGAACTATTCAATAGTTTTGAAAAGTAAAAGAAATAGAAGGCTGACAGCCCCAGAAATTCAGTCCGATTTTATTGTCAGTCATAGCAAGGAAATTTCTCTTAGTACTGTAAAGCGATGGTTGATGTCAGCTAATTTATTGGTTAGGGTGGTAGTAAAGAAGCCACTTCTTAGACCCATAAACAAATAGAAGAGATTGGCATGGACAAAAAAAGCACAAAAACTGGAAATGTGTTCTTTGGACAGATGAATCCAAATTCGATGTTTCTGGGCAACGGCGCCGTCTGTATATTCGCCGTTCTTCAGCTGAAAAGATGCATCCCGACTGCATAACAACGACAGTGAAACATGGTGGCAGCTCTCTAATGGCCTAGGGATGTTTTTCATTAAATGGAGTAGGCCAGCTCTACAAAATTGAAGGAAACGTTGATAAATATGGCTGCCATTCCATTTTAAGCACATTGCTGTTGCATCAGGAATGCGTCTAATTGGCCCAGGATTCATCTTGCAGCAGGACAGTGACGCATTCAAATTGGTTAACTACCTGCAGAGGAAACAGGAGGAAGGAGAATTAAAGGTTAGGAGAGTTAAAGGAATTAAATGGCCACCACGTCACTAGACCTGAACCCGATTGAGCTTCTTTGAGAGAAACTTGACAGAGGGGTTTGAGAAGAGTGCCCTAATGCTATAAAAACTTTATAGGAAGTTCTCAGACATCCTCGATTAATATGAAGAACAGTGTGTATGAAAAACTTGTTAGGAGAATGTCCAGAATTGTTAAAAAAAAAAGAGTGAACGCTGCAAAGGGTGATTTTTTAATGAAAAAAAAAAAGTTTAGGAAAGAAAGATATTTTTTGGTTAAAAATTATTCAGGACATCTTTTATTGCAATATAAATGTATTGTTTTCATCAATTCTGCTACTTGTCATTTTTTCCTTCGTCTCCTTAAAAACAGCTTAGTGTCCAAAAACTTCTGATCGGCATTACTTGTGCACATAAAGCATGAAATGTTAGTACAATCTTCTCTTATTCATTTTTATGAATTTAAAATGGTTACAATGCAATATTTGTTCATTACCTTAGTCGGTAGGTGAAAATAATTTGATACTTTGTGATAATTATGTGTTCTAATAATTAAGAGCAATTGTTAGCTCTTGATATTGTAATAATTTAGTAAATGGTTTATTTTATTAATTTACAGCAACATTTAATTGTCACGAAAAATGTAATATTTGCAGATTAATAATTATTAATGAAAACAACAATGAAAATGTTTCGGGCTTAAAAATAGTGAATTTACATGTATTTCCATCTGCTGAATTCAAAAATCACCATAAAATGATAGATTAGCACTTGTTTTGAAGATAAAGTGGCATTTCATTTTTTAGAGTGATCTTAAATTTGGGAGAACTTTTTGGGAGTTGGCACACCTGTCAAATAGCAAAACACGGAGAGAAATTTTGGAAATTAAGTGCTGCAAAAGATAAGGAAGGCATTTTTATCGGACCACAAATAAGAGAACTTGTAAAGGATCCTGCATTTGACCAAATTTTGGAGGGGAAAGAAAAGGAAGCTTGGGAAGCCTTCAACGGTGTTGTTCATGGATTTTTAGGCAACAAAAGAAATGACAACTAAAAACATTCAGTGACAGTGCTCCTGCAAAAATGCCGTAACCTTGGATGCAACATGTCTCTTAAGATCCATTTTCTCCACTCCCACCTAGACTTTTTCCCTCCTAGTTGTAGAGCAGTTAGTGATGAACATGGGGAGAGATTCCATCAGGACATTTCTGTTATGGAACAAAGATATCAGGGCCGTTGGAAGGAAGTAATGCTTGCGGATTACTGTTGGTCTTTGTATAGGGATTCTGCGGAACTCCATCACAAGAGGCAAGCTAAAGACGACGAAGTCAATAGGCCACCACATGATTCTCTTCAGACACGACTATCTGCGAAGTATTTTTCCAGCAATTTAGAACTCTTAGCATGTAATTACCAGTTTAAAAAATCAAATGCACTTTCATTGTTGTTAGCATGTATGTAATTAAAATGTATCCTTTTCTCTCAATCCGTTAATATGCAATACTTCCAGCTTATGTATATCATAGAAAATAGAGCTAATGAAGTTTTTTCATTGTCATATTTGTTTTTCTCTACCCAAAATTAGTAGGAATTGCCTCATGAAGTACTTGAAACATTCAAAAATTATTTTTTGTTGCCCATGTAATGTACAATACATGACATTCATTATATAACATACATATTTTAATGCATAAACTGCAACATTTAAAACTAAACTAGTACATCTCATAGGAAATTTCAAATATAACTCATTTTCATTTTTTGAGAATAACGTTTTTGGTAAGTTAAGCACACAGGATTAGGAAGAGAATTATCTATCTTATTTATATTGAACAAGTAGAATTAAGTGTTCAGTTTCACTAAAAGGTTTCTATAAAGGCTATAGAATTATTTTAATTACAAACTGTATAACATATGAAAAACTCGAGCGGATGTCACATATCAGAGCAGGAACTGCAAAAACAAAAAACTGTCGGAGTTCTGAAATAGTAAGGAGTAAAATCGTTATGGACTTGGACGGAACTATTGTGAAAGAAATATTAGAAGACCAGAAGATGAGACGATCATTAAAGTGCAATTATGGAGATGACGCCTTAACAGACATTTTACCTGAATACAATTAAGTAAAGCACATTTACGTAATTCCTCGAAATCAGCGCCAGGAGGTCCTTGATGGACTAGTTTGGAATTTTAATTATACTGGAGAAATGTGCCAACCGATATCAGCCTGTATATACTTGCGCTAACCTAATAGATACCAAAGGTCAGTTTAGGCCACAGCGTTAAATGTTGGTACGTTCGTTTTTGGTGAAAATAATGTAGTGCTTCTTTACTCGAGCACTTACGTATATAGTTATCAAATCAGATGTATAAAAGCTTCTACTTTGAAATAATCAATGCTAGTGTTGTTGGTTTAATGTTATCATTATATTTTTATTATTTTTATGCGATTTGACTTTTTTAAAATTTCAATCTGTATATTTAGTTTATTTGTACTTAAACATACAATATTTTCTTATAATTTCAGTCACGATTTTCCATTTCTATTCTGAGTACAAATTTGCCAGCTGCTTATATTACGGGCTAGTAGTGGTATTGGCTTCCTAACCTCAATCTGTATATATATACAATAACAAGTATAATGATAGATTTTCTTGTGCTACTTGTTAATATTTTACATACACATTTTAATAAACACTTTAAATATTATAAACCGGTAAATGTAGCAGAGTTCTTCCACATAATCTATTCTTAATTTGGTACCGTTTTCAAGGAAATTTAATATTACTAGAAAAACATTCCTAAATGTTTATATATCACGTTAATTCTGTTCCTGTGTTGTTTGCTGTGCATGTGGGACATCAGGACGTTGGGAGTTATATCTACTGTCGTTAAATGCTAATTATATTACATAATTGAGGAGCAATTTAGGTATATTTTTGTGTTTTATTTAACGAGATGGTATCCCATAATGTGAGCCTTTCATTTAGGAGGTTCCGGTTCGATTGCCGACAATCGCCCACTCTGACCCTGTTTTTATTTTTTTTTTTTTATTTTCCTGGCCGGTAGGAGAATGGTGAAGTAGGTTCTCATCTACCGCGATTTTCTTTCCATTATTTTTCGTATAGTCTGCTTCCTTCTCGTGTTAAAGTTGTGCTTTTAGCTTTCGTGGCGTATGGTGGTACTGGATTGATGCTTTTTTATTAACGTTCTCCAAAGAAGGTTATATCGGACACTGAATGGAGTGGGTGAAATGATGCTCAAATGAGTCCAGGGTCCATAGACCTTAAAGAAAAAAAATCGGAGAAACCATTATCCAGATAATTCATACTTTCGGAGATTCGAACTCAGGATATCTTGAACGTGAGATAGACACGCTATCCCCTACGTTACAGAGACGGCATCCTTCTTTCGTTCATTAGTAACAAAACAGACTTGTGATACAAACGACTGTGTTTTATCATACCTAGGCAACAATAACCATGATTAATGTAAAGTGCATACAATATCCAGAATATCTGTGAAATGACAGTCAGGTAATTTTATGAATATATTACTTCATATTAATATTCTATGCGCTGTTTTATACGTATCCCGGGCCTTTGATAAAGTATGGCATAAAGGCCTTCTTTTTAAATTAAAGAGAGATCTACCCTGAGAATTTAGTGCGATCATACAGTTCTATCTCAAAGAGAGCATTCCGAGTTTAATAAGAAAGTGAATATTCTGCATTTAAATGTATCACTGCAGGAGTGCCACAGGGTAGTGTACTTGGACCGATATTATACTTGTATACACAAGACGTCCTGCAAGATGAGGAATTTAACTTTTCCTACGACACAGTAGTAAAGTCAGTGGGTGACACTATTCAAGAGGCTACAGGAGGAGGAATAAAAACAGCAAAGACAGTATTTGGACAAAAAAATGGTGAATAAAATTAAATGAAACAAAGTCAATCCATCACAAACAGGAAAACAGAAAAAGTACCCATTAAACTAAATGGAAAAACTGTTCCCTACGAAAAAGAGTAAGATATTTAGGTCTCGTACTAGATGAAAAGCTTAACTGGAAGTCGCATGAAAAGAAGTGAACTAGATCTAAGATTTAGAAAACTGTATTGGCTACTGGGACATTATTCGAATTAAGTCAAATTCTTGATTTATAAACAAGTGCTGAAACTTGTATGGATATCCACAGGGACTTGAATATAGAATTTGTCAATGAAGAAATTAAAGCTTCTGCGGTTAAGCACGAAAGACAGTTACGTGTACATGAAAACACAGAGATACTACGCGTGCTAGCAAATAGCAGCACAGTACGAAGACTGAAAAGAACCAAGCCCTTGGACTTAGTGTTTTAAAACCAGTGCGATGAAGCTGATGTAATAGAATTACTCATATGAGTCATATCTTATAAACGTGATAATATACAGTGAAGACTAAACTATTAGATAAGTGCAAAACTTAGTTGTTATTGCAGAACGAAAAAAAAAATATTATTCTATTCCGCCAAAATGTTCATTTTTTTGTCTCAATACTATTGAGCACATGAGATTTAAGACTAGAAACATCTGGAAAACATTTCAACAAATATCAGTACTGACAAATTTATATTTTGTTTGTGTTAAGCTGCAAAGCACCGCAAATGTTCTTCGCCATTTAGTAACTACAGAAAATTTCGAATGAAGTAACTTTCTTGCTGAACCTTTAGTTTTTTTTCACCCCAGCAGTCTCATCCATGTAACCCCTTCTCCTGCACAAATATTACGTTTATCAATACACGAGGGTGGTCTGAAAAGTTTCCGACCCCAACATAAAGATGGCAGCACTCGTAAATAAAAGCTAGTGTTTTTCGTTCTTCATCTGTTGAAGCTTCAGCCATTTTGGAAGCTCAGTTGTTATGTAACAGTCGTTTCACCGAGTTGATGTATTTTTATGAAAATGCACAAAATCAATATTGAGCTGTAATTAAATATTTGTTTTTGAAAGACAATACGCATACGCAAATAAAAAATGAGTTGGATTCTGTGTAGGGGGACTCTGTTCCATCATTTATCACAGTGAAATTTCGGGCAGCTGAATTTAAACGTGGTCGTAAGAGCGTGGGAGACGATGAACGTTCGGGACGTCCAAAACTGCAACTACTGACGGAAACATAACCAAAGCTCACCAAATGGTGCTACACTACCGCCAAATTAAAGTGAGAGAGATAGCAAGGCTATGAGCGTGTCAAAAGAACGGTTTGTCACATATTAAATCAACATTTAGACATGAGAAAGCTGTCCACGCGTTGGGTGCCACGTTTGCTGACGTTAGACCAAAAACGTGTTCGAATGAACATTTCTTACGCTATGTTGGCGCAGTTTAGGTGCAATAAATCCGAGTTTTGGCGACACTGTAGATGAAACTTGGATACACCATTATACGCCCGAAACAAGAATACAGTCCAAACAGTGGACTGCAAAGGGGGAAACGGCTCAAAAAAACAAAAAAACAAAAAAAAGTTTTTCCGGCTAGAAAGTAGTGGTGACAATTTTTTTTTTTTTTTTTTTTTGGGATAGTCATGGAGTTATTTTAATCGATTATCTTCAAAAAGGAAAAACCAAAACAGGAGCATATTACGCATCATTACTTGACAAGATGAAGGCAGAACTTGCGGAACGGCACATTTGGGGAAAAAGAAAATCCAGTTTCACCAAGTCACGCACCGTGTCACACCTCAGCGGCTGCAATGGTGAAAACCCACGAATTACAATTTGAACTGTTTGACCATCCGCCTTACCAAATCTAGCCCCAAGCGACTTCTTTTTGTTTCCTCATCTGAAAATTGCGTACGGAGAACAGAGATTTTCGTCAAATGAAGAGGTAATCACCTTCGTGAACAATTATTTTGCAGAGAAAAACGCCGAGTACTATTTGGACGGGTTACAGAGATGGGAGCATCGCTGGGAGAAGTGTGTAGAGTTACAAGGAGACAATGTTGAAAAATAATAATTAAAAAAATTTCTGAAAAAGTGTCTTGTATCTTTATTAAGTCGGAAACTTTTCAGAAACCTATATACCATTCTCCTTTATTATCACTCTTAATAGCTTTGTAGCTTATTTTTAAGAGATCTCTTGTCTATCAATGATACACACATAGCTTGTTTATCCATATCCTCTGACGTCATATCCTCTGCCGAAATCCTCTTTATAAATTGTTTCTCCCACCACTTCATCATTTATTTGCAGTTGACGTACTAATCCGTTGTATCCTATCAGCATTCGTGTCATTGTCCCACAAGTGACGGCGTAACGTGTGAGGCTGATGACCACCCATTCTGACAATGGATTTTTCATGGTTTTATCAGGTCGATATACAGATACTCGAGTAGTTTTTCATCTATCATTCTATCATCTCTCTTTGCTTCTGTGGTTTTTTGTTCTGTTCTTCTGTAATTTTTGCACCTTATAAATAAAATGATTTCTTCTAGTTGCCATTGAACCATATTTCGTGTTTCCTCAGTTTTGCACCTTTCTTATACAACAAAGACTTTTTCTCCTCATGATTAATTATTTTTAATTCACGTCCTCCAACGTTAAGTCATATAGGACGATGAATAAAATGGGTGAAATGATGCTTAAATGAGTCGCCCATATAGCTTAGATTTACCTGACATTTATCTTTCACTATAAGAGAAACACCCCGGAAAAAACCTTATCCAGGCAACTCATCCTGACCAAGATTCGAACTTGGGATCTCTCGAACGTGAAGCAGACACGCTATCATGGGATTGGGATTTCATTGCGGAGGGGATTCGGTAGGTAGGGCACCATGATGGGCCCATTGTTCCTATGCCCCCAAGTGGGAGTACCCCCGGGAGAAAGGATGAGGTGAAGGAGATAGAGGGCGGCCGACTCAAGGGTCCCTACAGTTTACTTGGAGACTTCTTCCGACAGGCCAGGACAACGAACTCGCTACCCTACAGCGGGACGATACGAGCCCAGAAGCCGAGCCCTAATGGTCCCCAGGCAGGCGATCCGAGCCCCAAAGGTCCTGGCTGGCGGTACCGAAATGGTCCCAGCAGAGGAGCGGAGACCGGTAACCAACCTACTGGAGGATGAAGTAGTTTACCTCAGAGCATATCATCCTGCCATGCACCGCCGAGACACCCGCCGACACTTCTGCCCTGAAACAGACCATGAGATGGGAGATGATATGAAATGATAATGGAGAGACAGGAAATTCGGGGGATGTAATTAACCTACCCAGCATTCGCCTAGAGACCCGGGAAAACCCCCGAAAAACCCCATGGGTCAGGTAGGTCGGCCACGGGAATCGAACCTGGGCCTCCCGAATGCGGGGCACAGACGAAACCGTCTGAGCCATCCCGCTCGGTGACACGCTATCATAGGAGCTACCGAGGCAGGCGAAATTCACTCTCTAAGCTCCTATTCATTTAAAGCTATCACTGTAAAACTTCTCGTCACTAAGCCGCCGGCAAACAGCAGCCATGGAATGTCTTTATGACACTGATAAATCTAGATTTTAAAAATAGTTTTGAGTTAGGGAAGTTGGTTACAACTTTTTGGTTAATAAATCACTTCTCTGTTTATATCAAAATTGACCAGATCTAAGAGAGTTCCAATACGTTCATACGTGATAACGGAATCTCAGTGTAATTTCCATATTCAACGCAACACACAGTGAGATTTCAATTTTAAATGAATACTAAATTTAATCGAGTACGATACCCAATGTTTGCATGCAAACGTGAAAGCCCCCTACCAACATCAAAAATGCATGACCATACATGAATAAATGCAATTCATTTTCCACCATTTATAACGCTCAGTATACCGTAAAATCCACACAGTGAATTACTTGCATGCTTCAGTAGAAAGTATTCCTACATAAATATTTGGCGAAAGAGAATGCATTTATATCGGGAATCTGTAAACAAATATGGGAAGGACCAAGTAAATCTAATCGATTTAGATCCAACAATTCAGGCAGGCGATTTGCATCACCTCCCAAATAAAAGAAAGTGTGCGCATATTTATTGTAATTAACATTAAATGGATAGAAATGAACCATTACATGAACATTTTATAGTATCGCCGTAGTGTTGGTTGGTTACCAACACGACCCATATGGCAACCTTGGCCTTCGAGGTGACCTCACCCCATCACGTGATGTTTTGGACCAATTTCTCAGGTGCAGGCACACAGAAGGCGGTCCATTACCTGCAATGACAGAGTGATAGTGAGGATGATGGTGATGCGAGATGACCTACAACTTATACCACGGACTCCGAACCACGTTGGGCATAGGGGATACTTCAGATGTGCTAGACAGAGCAGACTTAAAATTGCCAACTCCAGAAACGGGACTCTTAGCACGGGAGCCGCGAACGAAACCACTGCGTTCTCAAATATCGCCATAGTGTAATAGTAGATAAATAGTAGATATTTCTTTCTTTTGAATGAGCCTATGTAGGCTCTTCTGTAAGTTTTATTCTTTGGCTGTGCGCTTTCTTTCTCTCGTCTGTCCACAATTTTTTAACTCCAATGGTCATATCAGCGGCCGTTCTCCTTTGGAACATATGAAAGTGTTAACTCGTATTCGTTGGGTTTTAATCATTAGATCACGCAAACATTCGCACTCTCATTCATACTTCAGAATCTGGGAAAGAATTATATTGATCGGAGAAAAATCCCCACCCCACAGCCGTGAATCGAACCCGGGATCGCTAGCACGGCAGGCAGGTACTCTACCGACCTGTCTTGTTCCAGTCTTTTACTTCGGGTTCTCCTCTTGGTCAACTTGCCACTTATGCACCTTCATTCTAAGGACGTCCCTGTCTCGGATATCGTCTTCAGTGATTCCTGCCAATCTTAAATACTTTTTTACTTCACCAATCCATTTAATAATGTTTACTTGTGCTTTACTTCTATTTTCGTAATATTCCGTCATTTGTTTTGTTAGCATATTTGAAGTTCATGCTTATTTTATCCATAACATTTTAACCTTCTTTTCCTAATATCACTATGGGTGTCTATCATCATCATCGTCGTCGTCGTCGTCATCATCATCATCATTTTTATTAGATTGTCTCTTAAGGGGGAATGTATGCAAATATTCAGGGTCTTACATGAATAGCCATAACATCCAAAGTTTTCAAGTTAGAGAAGTGAAACTTAGTATACTCATTTAAGATAATACAGTTAATATGCACAATTTTTTCATAATTTTCCATTGTTTATAACTAATGCTACATATATTCTCTATATGCAGAGATATTTACAAACTTACGCCCATTTTTTTTTTCAAAATTCACATATGCAATCTTTCTGAAATTTGGTATGTTATTTTAGAACACACTAAAGATGAATTTATTGGATTTATATTTCTTATTGAAGCTGTATAGAAGTTTAAAAAAAATGTTAATCATATGCATCCTTTAAAAATTAAAATAATTACATATATTTTGTATCATCACATTCCATCTTGAGCTTAATCTTAAATTCTAGAACCAACAATTTGTTCATTGTGGCCTAAGAAAGTTGTGTGCTAAATTGCATCACTGTAGATGAAGTAGTTTCAGAGAAAAATGGGTTGAAGTTGTAGAAAATGCAAGTTACGGGGAAAGGCAATTAAAAATACAATAAGTATTATTCAGTTTGCCTTTTAATTTTAAGTCAGAACTTCCCATATCCATAGTCTGTATCCTCATTCTGGTCTTCTTCAGCCTTTCTTTTTAAATTCCTCTTCTGTCTTGCTTCTTTCTGCATTAATTTCATAGTTCTTTCTGCACCAGCGATGCGAATGTTGTCGATACTCTGCAAAATTGTTTCCAGGTTGATACCCTAACTGATGCATAACTTTCTTTCTGCCAACATTCCCATCAATAAACACTATTGCAGCATCAAATGTAGCAATTTTCATCACTATGGAAGACACCAATTATGTTTTGGGACACCTTTTACATATCAAACTGTTGAGGCTTTCATTTGGGTTTTGTGTCTCTCCATAGAGATATTTTTTAGCAAGTCTGGGTGTGCTAAGAATTGGTAGGTGGGTTTTAGAGATTCCAAGACAGCTGATGGAAGACTATGTGTTGCTACTATGCAACACTACGGCATTTAATTTTTTAAAGGTATATACAGACCACGTACAGTCATAATATTTTGGTGTTTGATAGCTAACACTATATACTATTTTACAAAACAATAAAAAAGAATTAGATTTTTTGAACATTTTCTCGTACGTCTCCCCTTAAGTAATGTCGATTTTTTTTGTGTGTGTTTTGGAAAATTAATTGGATTTCTTTGGTTTGGTAATGTTATTTAGAGGATGCCATGGCTAGTATTGCGAGCATGAATCAGTCTTCAGTTGTTAATAAACAATCCCAAAATGGAGATAACAAAGTTTGAACTTAAGAGTTCTAAAACGCTTCTGGAAACAAGATTATAAAGCCGCTGTCGCAGCTCGAAGAATATTTGAAATAGGAGAAGGTGTCGTTAGGGAGTGTGTGGCACAACGATAGTTCCAACGTTTCAACAAGTTAGACGAAAACACTAAAGATTTGCCACGTTCTGGAAGACCTTAAGTGTGGAATATTGAGGACACACGCCAAGTTTTGGGAGAAAATCCGCAAACAAAGTACCAGAAGAATTTGGTGCATCAAAAGATACCATACATCGCCTCATTAAGAAACTTGGAAAATCATACAGAAGCTGCAGATCTGCACCTCATGAACTGACACATCAACAGGCTGAACGGAGAACGGATATCTGTCGTAA
>CM060953.1:157226855-157256855 GCA_030765055.1 Mantis religiosa | reverse complement strand
ATAAGCACTTCTAGGAACGTTCCTGCCAATTTAAACCCCTACGAAAATAGAAGTTACCAACGTCTGTCTCGATGATGACTTCATTTGATTGAAATTTTGTTCTCGTGATCCATGTATTCATGTTCGGGAACAATAAGAATTCGCAGTGAGCCAGATCGAATGAATATGGGGTAAGGCGGCAATTGATAACGCAGTTCATGCAGTTTGGCGGTGACAGTACAATTTAATGTGATGATGCGTTGTTGTGGTGAAACACCACTTTCTTCTTCGCCAAATGGAACCATGTATCTTTCAACCTTTTGCCGAATCGGTCTTATAACTCACTATAGTATGCACTGCAGAACAATCACTTTTTTATTTTTCTAAGAAGTCAATGCGTATAACTTCCAAAATATCGTCGTCATTACTTTTCTGGCCGATAGGGCCGTTTTTGCCTTCATTGGAATGAATTCTCCATTTTTTATTGTTACTTAATTTCTGGAGTATAATGATGTATCATCGACAAGGACAACTCGACGCAGAAATGTCTTTGGATTTCACTTAAATAGCTCCAAAAATAACTTCAAAATTGAAAGCTGCATCAGCCTGTTGTCCAATTTGAGCCAATGCGGCACTCATTGCACCCACAACTTTTCATGCAAATATAAATTGCCGGTCCTGTCGACTCACCTATGGCCCCTTGTTACTTAGCTAACTTTCGATCGACTATCAGTGAGAATGGAATTTTAATGACTTCAGTAAACACACCTGACAGGTGTCCTGGACGCTCCTTATCAAAAGCGAATGTTTGACCAAGTCTTAAAGTCATTGCATTAATTGTCATACATGGCGAAAAAAAAATAACCCTCAAATAGTTATGAACTCCCAAAAAGGCAGAATTATTTATCCAATTTGGCTTTTATTTCCTCGCAAGTTTTCTCTCCAAAAGTAAAATGAACGAGTGTACCTTTCTGTTTTATCAAAAACACCTTGAACGACTGGATGAAGTGCCTACCAAATCAGACTAATCAATGAGTGCCCACCTCGGTAGCGTGGTGGTAGCATGTCTACCTCACGTTTACGAGGTCCGGAGTTCGAATCTCGGTCAGGGCGAGTTACCTGGATAAGGTTTTTCCGGTGTTTTCCCTTATCCTCATAGACGAATGTCGGGTAACTCTAAGCTCCATGGACCCCGGACTCATTTGAGCATCATTTCATCCATTTCATTCATCGTCCGAGGACATCACGTTGGAGGACGTAAATTGCAAAAAAAAAAAAAAAAAAAAAGTCAGTACTAAATTTGTTCTGGCGACGTGTAGCAAAGGACAATACATGTTGGGAATAACTTTACTTCTATTTTAAAACACGACTGATCATTGAACCACTCTCCCTGCCCCCCTCCCCCATTTATACCCCGCCTTTAACTGCAATGGTCATATCGGCGGACGTTCTCCTTTGGAAAATATCGAAGATGTTAACTCGTATTCGTTGGGTTTTAATCATTAGATCACGCACACATTCGCACCCTCATTCATACTTCCGGACTCTGGGGAAGATGGGAATCATCTTTGTCGGAGAAAAATCCCCACCCTCAGCCGGGAATCGAACCCGGGACACCTAACACGACAGGCAGGTACTCTATCGACTGAGCTATGGTGCCAGCCAGAACTACTCTTGTAGGCAGTGTTTTTTTTTTTTAACTTACTGAATAATATTTGTATGGCTAAAATGTTACAAATTTTCGTAAATATGTCAAAATATTTGGTAAAAATGTTAAGCTATGTTACAGAAATGGGAGATAATTAATAATTTATTATTGTTAGAGGTACTCACCATCTATAGAAGTTCCTAGCATGTTTCTCGGAGATTGCAGTTACAAATTGTCCATCACGACTGTCTCTAAATAGTGCTTTATATTATCAAAAAGACCTTTCACCTCACAAGATGTCAGACGTGTATATTTACACAAAGGAATGTCACTAACACTCACACTAAATCACCTACTTGTTTACCTTCCATGAATTGAGTCACTCTACACAGTTTTTGAAAACCGCAGTTTTTCTTAAAAAATAAAAGTTTTTTGTTTTAGTACTTTTAGCCCTGGTGATGAATTAATTTTCATTTCAAGAGCCCGCACCTCAAGCGTTTCACTTCACAGATTCGTTGAAGTGCTAGTTTTTATATGATATGTAGATATGGATGCCAAATCATGTTTTAATTGGCCATTTTTTAATAAAGCCTGAACTATTCCAATAGATGACACATCATTTTGGTCCGACTCGATTACAACAGATGCAAAACATACAAAATATGTGCCAAAATACAAAATTCCGCTTAGCTACATGATTGGCAAAACAAAACTTCATTGTCCGTGATAAATATGTTTTCAAATTCATCTATGTATTGCTGAAGATGGATTGACTATGACCATGAGGTGCTGGCTGGCTGTATATAGCCAGAAGGTTTTTACTGCGTGCCCACCCGTTTAGGGTTTTACCGCAGGTAAGGAAGGAATTCGATATGGGATTTTGTAGGATGAATATGGTTCAGGTTTTGAGGTTGATGAATTTTGTGAGGTTACAATTATTGTATCTTCAGGGTGAAAGGACAGGATGCAATTCCCTGCATCCTGGTGTTTTTAATTTAGTTTTGGGTTGGGGAGAATTTTGTTGCCAAACAACTTAGGAGATTATGTGGAGCTCAGCTTTAGCTGCTGATAGGATTAGCTCCTGGGTTATCTTGGGTGCCTAACAAGGGCGCTTCTATGAGTTGGTAAAGTTACGTAGAATTTTGTTGCCCGGCGCCTAACTTCGTCCTCCACATATGGAAGTCCCGAGGCTTCGTGAAGCAACCTGGTAGGAAAATAGCGACCCACAGAATAGATAGACCGTAGCCCTCTATTCTGTGCACGTTGAAGCCATGCCAACCAGCTATCTGCGGCCATGCCCCAGATCTCTCAGGTACATAGCATCACGGGGATCACCAGCGCTCGGAAGAGATATAACCTCAGGCCAAGCGGCATCGAGCTCGACCCCATAGGATACAGGGAAGCGATTGCTCCCTGTATTCTTGCCGCTAGGTCTCTGATGTGTTGGCGAAAGGTTAGGCCTCTATCCAATGTTACTCCAAGGTATCGGACAGAGTTAGTCCACTCTAACCTTCGACCTCGGAAGCTGAAGTTGGGGCAGTCTGCGGGGGTGTGGCGCTTTGTGAGAAGTATGGCGTGGCTTTTGTCCGGATTTAAGGACATCCGCCAACGCCGGCACCACTGTTGTGTGAGACGGAGGTGTCTCTGTATGGGGTTGAAGGCTCCTGAGGATGTGTCTGTCTTTGCAGAACAGAAGCACGTCATCAGCGTATTCTGCCATTACGACTCGTGGTTCTGTGGGGAAATCTGTCATAAAGACGTTGAATAAGGTGGGAGATAGTACAGAGCCTTCGGGGACTCTGCCTCTCACTGGTAAGATGGATTTAGCACTTGATGTAGCTTAAGAACTGAAGATGGATGTTTTAATTAACTTCCTCTAACGTTAAGTTGTATAGGACGACGAATGAAAGGGGTGAAATGATTCCGACATTCATCTTTAAGGATAAAGAAAAAAGCCTTATCCAGATAGCTCATCCTGACCCAAATTCGAAGTGGGTATCTCCTGAACGTGAGGCAGACACACTGACACCTACGCTATAGAGATGAACAGAAGGAATGCGGTGACGGTCTGTAGGCGTTCAGTCTAGCAGTGTAAACATATCTACATGAAATACTCAAATAGCTGATGAATAACCAAGGTGCCAACAAATTTACCTTAAGCATATGATTATGATGAATATTCTCTGGTATTTGTGATGCAATATATGTCATTCATAAATATATGGTATAACTTTCCAATAACACACACACATTTAAAATTGTGCAGGACAAATATGTAGTAGAAAAAAAATCAAAGATTAATTCAAACTTAAATTACCAGGAATGTGGTACCTACACACCAACAGCCGAGAAGACCCATCAGTAACCCCGAAAACTGGCAGAAGAGGCTCTGGTATTTTCCCCCAGGGACCTACTACGGTAGGTACGGGATTGGCGATCCCGGGGTCCCTAGCCATTCATCCCCATCGTCATCTTCTCATACCCATTTCCCCGTAGGATTAGGTTTCTTCCTCTTCTAAGCTTATATATTCATAGTTTTAAGGGCTTTAGGTTTATTAACTCCAGACTCGCCATCAGGGATCTTTTCTATCTCCGTGGTGCTGTCCCACGGTTTCGGCGCAGCTTCCAACTTGTGTGCTCCCCGGAGGTCTCAGGCGCGAAGGTTGAGTGGACCCTCCTCACTACCCCTTTCGTGCGACACTAGGTGCGGAGCCGTTCCATTGTCATGTACACCCATGTAGCTCCGATGGGGCCGGGTACCCTCGGACATCTCGGCGGACGCGTATCGCTGGGGTGGACGGGGAGACCCGACGTGTTACCGCTGTCTGAGGCCCGATGTAAACAACCACAAGTCCCCTGAATCCACGCTGACTCCGTTGAGGTAGCGTGGCCTAAAGTGGGGAGCCATTGGCGGTTATTCCAGTGGTAGGGGCATAAAGTCGGGCCTGCCTATGGTGAACGTGTCGCATACCGGTCAGTAGTGATAGGCGGAGGGTAACTCCTCCGAAGTACTCCGTGAGATCGGGCCTGAAGCGGGTGCCCAGGCCGGCACAGACCGTAAGATTTAGGTGTCTTTCTTTCTTTATCCCCCTGATGGCAGGCTGACGCCGACGGTTCCGGAGGGGGGACCTATTCATCATGGCTCCCTTGCGCCCAAAAACTCCAACTACATCGTGTAAGAGTATGGTAAAAGAAGTATCCGAGGCATTTGGTCTTCGCTACTTAGTAGTAAAACGGACAGAGGAGGGTAAGACATTTACATCGGTGAACCCTTTTGTTATTCAAAAGGGTCTCGATAAAATATCTGGTGCAGTCAAGTCGTGTGTGAAGTCGAGAAACGGCACACTCCTGGTTGAAGCACAAAGCGTCACCCAGGCAGCGGCGGTACTGAAAGCTACAATGCTTGGTAGCTACCCTATAAGCGTTATGGTCCATAAGTCCCTGAACTCTTCGCGAGGTGTTGTAAACACCCGTGCATTGGACGGTATGTCCAACGGAGAGATTCAGGAGAACCTTAAAGAACAAGGTGTCACGGCAGTGTATCGCGTGCAACGACGTGAGCGCGGGGAATTGGTGCCGACTCGTACCCTGTTCCTAACCTTTGATAGGATTGACCTCCCTCAAAGGATAAAGGCAGGGTATGAAGCAATTGAAGTCAGACCATACATTCCTAACCCCTTGAGGTGCTATAAATGCCAGCGCTTTGGTCACACTAGTGACTTTTGTAACGGTGTACCTACTTGTGTTAGCTGCGGAGGCGTCTTGCATGAAGATGCTTGTACAAGACCTCCAGCATGCATTAACTGCAGCGGTGAACATTCATCAAATTCCCGCGAATGTCCCCGTTTCATAGAAGAGCGTGCGATCCAAGAGATCCGGGTCAGAGAGAAGGTGTCCTTCTCTGAAGCTCGGAAGCTCTTGCGTTCTCGCCAACCGTCGGTTGCTAGGTCCGTTAGTTACAGCGCAGCTGTAGCTAAGCCGGTACCTAGACGCGAAATCGCAACTCAAACTGGCGATTTAAACGGCGCAACAATTGCAGAAAAAACAATAGCACCTAGGGTACAGACAAAGCAACAGTCATCAGCAAGTGTAGCAGTGTGCACACCTAGTGAAGCCAGTCGTGAAAAGCTGTCATCCAAATCACCGCCAAGACCATCGACCTCAAAATGTTCTGAGCCAGTTACACGTAACGCACCAGCAAAACCGTTAAAGAAAGCGTATGTAAGAAGCAACTCTCTGCAAGATAAAAATACTTGTAGCAAGTCGGCAAACCGGCGGAAGTGTCCGCGGCCATCTCCTCCGAGATCGTCTTCTGACGACTCTTCCGGAGAGGAGACTGATCGGCGATTATCGTCGTCGTCGATCTCCGTTTCCAATCGGTTCGAGGTTCTGGAACCGAAGTTCTCCATCGGGAAACGTGCTTCCTCAGAAGAGGAGATGGAACAGGAGGATCCCGTCCACACTGCCCAAGGGGCAGTGAAAAAGAGGCAGGAAAAACCTCCTGAAAAAGGTGTTAGCCCAACACCGAAGAAAAAGGGTAAATTGATTCGGCCGCCTTTAAAGTCGTCATAAGCTAAAGCAAATCTACTACCATGTCTATTATTCATTGGAACTTACGCGGAATCAGAACACACAGACCCGAGCTTGAATTGTTGCTCAATAAACACGAACCACTCGTCATTTGCCTACAAGAGACTAAGATGCGTCCTTTAGACGACTTCAAAATCAGAGGCTATACTCCACTAAGGTGCGATGTTGAACCTGAGGAGGGTATGCCTGCGCATGGAGGCACTATGATGCTCCTCAGAGATGACATTTTTGTTGAATTTGTACCTTTACAGTCTGACATCCAGTCAGTTGCTGTACTCATCCGACTTCCATCCATACATTTTGCTATCTGCAACATTTATCTACCACCTACCCATGACCTCTCGCTTACTGACTTACAACATCTGGTCTGCCAGCTACCAACACCTTATCTGCTAGTGGGAGACCTAAATGCGCACCATACTCTATGGGGCGCTCCTCGAGCATGTGCGAGAGGCAAATTGATCGCAAGTTTCATAGACAGCAATAACCTGGTTCTCCTGAATACCGGAGAACCCACGTTTTTATCCGATGCATTCAACACCTTTTCACACATTGACGTGGCAGTCTGTTCGCAACAGCTAGCAGTCTCCCTTCAATGGAATGTCATCTCTGACCTACATTCTAGTGACCACTTTCCGTGTCTTGTCAGTCTCTTAGCACGAGAACCGTGTTCCGCACGTGTGCCCAGCTGGCGCTTTGATGGTGCCAACTGGAATGTCTACAAGCAGTTGGCTGTCTTCAACTATGATGACCACGCGTCTGTGGACGACTTAGTTGAGCATTTCACGGTGACGATTCTTTCGGCAGCAGAACAATCTATTCCGCGAACGCGAACGCACACCCGTCGTTGCCCTGTCCCATGGTGGACAGATAATTGCCGGACTGCTATTCGGGCTCGGAGGCGCGCTCTTAGGAATTTCCAGCGGCGCCCTACTCTCGATAATCTGATCGAGTACAAAAAAATGCGTGCGAAATCCAGACAGGTGATTAAGGATAGCAAAAAGACCTCATGGACCAACTTCGTGTCATCGTTCAATCAACATACCCCTTCCTCAGTCGTATGGGACAGGCTAAGGCGCGTGGCCGGAAAGTCCACATACATGCCAATCGCCGGTCTTAAAAGCGCTACAGGTGCTGTTGTTGATCAGCACGATGTGGCTAATACTTTCGGCAGTGCGTTCGCTCAAGTGTCTAGCTCATATAATTACTCGCCTGAGTTTCTCCAAATTAAGACTCTGGAGGAATCCAAAGGTTTCTCCTTCTGCTCTAGAAACCTTGAAGACTACAATCGCCTCTTCACCATGGTAGAGTTAGATCACGCGCTTTCATCTTCACGGGCATCTGCACCGGGACCAGACGGCATCCATGTGCGATTGTTGCAACAACTTTCTCCCGAAGGGAAGGCATTCCTACTGGAGATGTATAATCGTGTGTGGGTTGACGGCACTTTTCCTGAGAAGTGGCGGGAGGCCACCATCATACCCATTTTGAAAGCCGGGAAGGACCGCCATCTGCCTTCCAGCTACCGTCCGATTTCCCTCACCAGTTGCGTATGCAAGGTGATGGAACGCATGATCAATGGGCGGTTGGTGTGGTGGCTGGAAACTCACAACCTCCTGACAAACATCCAGTGTGGATTCCGACGTCGCCGCTCCACAGTAGACCATCTGGTGTCGATGTCGACACAAATCATGAACGGCTTTATGAGGAACTGTCAGACCGTCGGCATATTTTTCGATCTGGAGAAGGCGTATGATACGTGTTGGCGTGCAGGTATCCTACGCACCTTGCACGGCTGGAACGTACGTGGGCGCCTACCTGTTTTCCTTCGGGAGTTCATGAGCGACCGCGTTTTTCGGGTAAGGGTCGGCTCAGTTTTTTCGAATCTTTTCGTACAAGAGAACGGTGTTCCTCAAGGATCGGTGCTGAGCGTTACACTGTTCGCTATTGCCATCAACTCTATTTCCCAATGTGTTCCTCGAGGGGTTTCATCGTGCTTGTTCGTAGACGACTTCGCCGTGTACTGCACTTCACGACGCACTGCATTCCTGGAGCGCTGTCTGCAGCAATGTTTAGACAATCTCCGCGATTGGAGTGCTAAAAACGGCTTCCGATTCTCCACAGAAAAAACTGTCTGCGTCAACTTCTGGCGCAATAGGAGTCGTTTACCACCTTCACTCCGACTCGGTCCACACCTCTTACCATTTGCAGATGAAACGAGGTTCCTGGGACTGATCTTTGATCGGAAGCTTAGCTGGACATCTCATATAGCAGTGCTGAAAGCACGATGTGAGCGCTCTCTTAACATACTGCGGGTACTTAGTGGACGATCGTGGGGAGCGGATCGCTCAGTGCTGCTTCGTTTGTATCGCACACTGATCCGATCCAAATTGGACTATGGGTGCATCGTTTATGCTTCAGCTCGTCCATCTGCGCTGAAGAAACTAGACACGGCTCATAACTCTGGGCTTCGCATCGCTATTGGAGCATTTCCAACTAGCCCAGTGGTGAGCCTCTACGCCGAAGCAGCAGAACCTCCTCTGCAGTATCGCCGCGAGGTTTTGCTGGGGAATTACGGCTGTGGGCTAAATAGTATGCCTTCGCATCCGACGTATGCACCGTTTTTCGACATCTTATTTGACGGACGTTATAGGAATACGAGTATCAACCCGAAGCCGCCAGGTTTTCGGTTCCGGGAGCTCCTAGGGAGTCATGCACTCGAAATGCCTAGGATGCTACCCAAGGGCGAAAGAGTGTATCCTCCATGGTTGCGTGTAGGATCCCACGTAGATCTTGGGATGACGGTGCACAGGAAGGCTACGACGCCCTCGTGTAGTATCCGCAGTAGTTTTTTAGAGTTTGTAACTTATTATAAGGACCATACTTTAATTTATACAGATGGATCCAAAAGTGATACAGGTGTCGGATGTGCTTACATCCATGGAGCCGAACCCTATACATTCGGTTTCCATGGCAGTACTTCCATTTATAGTGCAGAGCTCTATGCAATATACCGAGCCGTCATACATGTTCGCCGAAGAAAGTTAGGTAATTGTCTTATCCTAAGTGATTCCCTAAGCGCACTTCAGAGCCTTCGTGAGTTGTACAACCAACACCCAATTGTGCAACGCATACAGGATGCACTCCACGTTTTACACGTCTCTGGCGTTAGCGTGGTATGCGCATGGATTCCTGGCCACGCAGGCCTGCATGGGAACGAACTGGCGGATTCGGCAGCAAAGGTGGCAAGCGTAGAACCGAGTGTCAACATCCCTTTTGTCACCGCGGAAGACTTTAGGCTTGCTGTGCGTAGAGCGGCGCTGTCACGCTGGCGTGATAAGTGGTCTGCTCTGCGTAATAACAAGCTGAGAAGGGTAAAAGAGCTTCCGGATAACTGGGCGACCTCCTACCGCTTATCGCGTCGGGAGGAGGTGAGTTTGGCTCGGTTGCGTATTGGGCACTGCTACTTCTCACACAGTCACCTGTTGAGGAGGGTCACTGCTTCTATTTGCGAGTCATGTGGTCAGGCTCTCTCGGTCCGTCATGTGCTGCTAGAGTGTATTCACCTAGCAGACCTGCGGGAGTCTCTGCAGCTGCCGGTCAGCTTGACGGAGATCCTAGCAGACAATAACTCTGCGGTGGAAAAAGTCCTGAAGTACATCGCCAGAGTTCAGTTAAGAATTTAATAGTTTATGCTTTTATCGTCTGTTATTTTATACGTTTTTAGTTTTATAGTCTATTGCTGGTTTCGGCCGGCTTTTGTTATAAATATATTTTTGTTTTATTTACACATGTTATATCTATTGCGTTTTTTGTATTTTGCAATAAAGAGTGTTTTTTGTATTTCTTTTGAATGTTTATTTTTATAGATATATTTTTACTTTGTGTGTAAGTCTTTTTTTTAGTGTCATTCGCACAATTGTCTTTAATGGGCGCTGATGACCTAGCAGTTGAGCGCCCATAAATACAAATCATCATCATACACACCAACATTATGCAAGAAAATAATCGTGTGGAATACCAGAAAACATATTCAAACTTTCCAGAAATGACAATAAGAAGTAGACTTGAAACCTAAAGAGTGAAAATATTAGATTTTTGAAAAACTTATTTAATGAGACAAAAATTAAAACTATTCAATGTTCTTATTTTTAAACTCTACATTAGACATTTGAAAGTAAAACAGTCAACTTTTATATGTGCACATATTAAATGTTATTACATTACACAGTTCTCCCAACATTCGATATATATATCGAATATCGAGTATCGAGAGAAACTGATACCGACCCATCCCTAGTATTTAAATATTTTTTCTTAAAAAAAAAATATTTATTTACTATTTGATTAATTGTTCACACATTCATTCATTTATTTATATGTTCATGATCCTTTATCCAGAATTTTCCCCTTTTTGTAGACATATATGGGTTTGCAGAAAAAAAGTTGTTTACATAAGTAAATGCCATAGATATCACTAGGGCATGGAAGTTGTTGACCTAAAAATTCCCTAAAAATTAGCTATAAAATGCCCTTAAAATATAAAAAAATGCACATAAGATATAAAAAGAATGACCGAACAAAAATTAACAATTTCTTTCATAATAATAAATTAATAACTATCACAGACAAATAATGAATATGTGGTTGGAATAACCACATTTTAAAATTAGCTTTCTTAGTAAACGATGCAAATATTGCTACTAAATAATACATTCAAAATGCATCAGGTCATTTTCAATTTTATAAAATATGAAACAAGTTACTGTACCCATTAGCCAAAACTTAGCGTTGCAGTACACCACCATGGTCATCTTCAAGTTATCAAAAGTAAAGAAACGGCGGTTGTCAGTTAAAACTGCTTCGTACTTTGAGAAACTTCTCTCTACTTCTACAGATGTTATAGATGCATAATTGAAAAACACTATGTCACTGCCTGTTACATCATATTAAAAAATATCAGTTCTGAAGCTTTTTCCTGACAAGATATCAGCAATCGGACAAAATGTTTGGTATCATTTGTTTTTGTACAACACAAATTTTAGTTTCTGTCTAATTTTGTCCCCAGTCTCACCTTTTACATTTTGTATCCTCTCTTCCACAATCCTCAATAACTTAATCGACTTATCCAATGTCACGCTACTTTCTTCAAGGCGGGTTATGGTGTCCGTCAAAAATGCATAATTTGATTTAATGAAAGCTAATTTATCTTGGATTTGAGTATTAGAAAACAGATCCTGTGCGCTCTCAGTTGCCTTAGAATCTATCCTATCAAAGCTATTCACCACTTCTCTCATTATTTGAAAATTGTCACAGTGGTATATACATGCAGTTACATGTTTATATATATATATATATATATATATATATATATATATATATATATATATATATAAAGCCCATGGGTCAGGGTCAGGTCGGCCACGGGAATCGAACTCGGGCCTCCCGAATGCGGGCTACAGATGAAAATGCCCAATAAATTCTTGAAAAAGAAAGAAAATGACCGGAAAATGCATCTAAATGTTAAATAAATGACTTATCAAAATCTGGAAAAAATGCATTTTGATGACCTATAAAAACCACATATATAACGCATTTGTTCCAGAATGCACTTAATTTCCAAAAAAGCATCGTCTATCTACTCAGAAAAAAGATGACTTTTCATCAAAAGCGGGCCCTAGATATCACTTATTATGCAATCACTTTTTATATTATTATTATTATTATTATTATTATTATTATTATTATTATTATTATTATTATTATTATTATTATTATTATTATTATTATTATTATTATTATTATTATTATTATTATTATTATTATTATTATTATTATTATTGTTCCATTTATACCTTTTGCGTGAAGTGGTCCTACCGGCGGCCGTTCTTTGGAACCTATCGGGATGGTGTTATCATTCGTACTTCCAGGCTCTGGGGAAGATGGGGAATGTTTGAAAAAAATCTCCAAGCCCAGCCGGGAATCGAAGCTGGGACCTCTCGCACGGCAGGCAGGTGCTCCGCCGACTGAGGTACGGGGTCAGCCTGGACCAACTCTTTTAAAGTTAGCAGATATCATACTTCAATGGTTACAGTTTCTATGGGACGTTCAGAAACAGTTGAACTCTACATTCTCAATCGGCAACTCGCTTCAAACGTAGTCTAGGAAAAATGATGTTTATTTCACGTTAATTTTTGCCGTTGATAATTTTATAACTAAAGCCTGGATTTCTAAGTGCAATTAGATAATAAAATAAGCAAGAAAGCACAACTATCAAAAAGCACCAAATCAAGCAAAAACGAATGCACGCAACTGTGTAAGTATACAGAACTCTTATCTGATTTAAGGCTGTTAAGTACACAAGGTAGATAATTTTCAGATTTTCCCGTTTGAAGCTCCTGAATCTATCAGTGAATAATTATTTGTACAGTATGACGCACAGCGCCAATTTATACATTATTCTGCAGTGTGATTGAGCACTTAAGTATGACGTCACACGCACATGAAATTTACTAGTTCTATGAATTTCACTTCAGTGTGTGTTGCTTCACCAGCAAACTTTTTAGAAATTTGACACAATGATCTGTAACCCGAAATTTTTTATAACTACCTCACTGAGTTTGTCGAACCTAATTTCTGCAACCCCGTGAGTGTGTTTTGTTTATATACAACACAAAAAAATCTCTTACAACTACTGTTGCCATAAACAATTGCCATAAAGCCTGTCATTTCCGATATCCACACAGATTTCAAACGATGAATCCAAAGTAATAATTTAATTTTGTTTATGGCCAAAGCTTCCAGATAAGAATCGAAATCCAAAACTTTTGCTAATAGGCAAGCCCATTGTATACAGAAGACGAGAGTACAATCAGCTTAAACAAGTCCAGATATTTATCCTATAGTCGTACGTTCATGGGGAACAAGATAACAGACTTAACATTTCAAAATGCAATATAATAATCGTTAAAAATGTGTGTTTACAAAAGCAAATATTATAGTTATTCTGCTTCTCTCCTGTTTTATTTGCATTTTATTTAGCATTTTATTTACTTACTGTATCTCTTTTCGGCAGAAGTGATTATTAAGGTCCTTTTTTTATTTGGAATAAGCACAACACAGTAATTACTGAAATTCGCCAACACTGGAGGAAAAAGCAATGTAGTCAGTCTAATAGTTGTACTGTCATGCTTATCTGGTTTAAGACTGGAAAATGTAGAATTCTGCAGATAATTGAATGGAGTGCTAATTAACTGAATGCCCCTGACGTTGATGAAGTTTTCAAGGGGGAAAAAAAAGATATGCCCCGGGTGAGGATCGAACTCACGACCTTAAGATTATGAGACTTACGCGCTGCCTACTGCGCTACCGAGGCGTTGAAGTAAATTGGTGTGCCCAAAGGTATTTAAGCAAATTTTCTTTCGCAGAAACCGTTTACTATATTACGGTTTTCTTTATCATTTATTAATTTTCCTCTATTTTAAGAATCTTGAATCAATATCTTTATTACAAATGAACATTCGAACATTTCCTTTGCAAACAGCTCCTGCCCTCGATCGGCGGCAAATTTTAAATGACATTTTATACACACCAAACTGACTGACTATTATATTTTACAAGTGTGACACGTGTACCAAATAGAAGCAGCAATAAGTATTTTCGGTTATAAAACGGAACTGATAAGGTATGAATTTATGCATTTTTATCTGGAATAATATGTTAATGGCTAAGACGTAAGGTCTTCATATTACTTAACTTGAGAAAAGACGAAAAATGTGTTTTTTGTTTACAGTTAATACAACTGACTCACACAAGTAATTAATAAACGACTAAAAGTATGAACTGGTATGAACATATCTTCAACAATATTATGAAATAATTATTCTCAGTTTAAGTTCCATATGTGCCCCGGTTATTTACTAAGGGTGAAAAAAAAATTTGTACTTACTACTTTCAAGATGTATTAAACATGAATTAATAAAGAATAATTAGATGTCATTGGGGTTTAGCAGAGTCATCATATATTCATTCATTTGTTCATTATGCTTATAACTTGCAGTTGGTAAAAAACATTTTTGTGTAAAGCATAAAAGCCCTTCAAAGATAAGAATAGAATACAAAGGGAAAGAAACTGAAGAGGCTAATAATATGAAGTTCTTAATCTCATTATTGATGTACTATGATTTCAATGAACCATATTGATTATAGCTTACCCAAATTAACCTCTGAGATCACTAACCTAGGTAATCAACAAAGCACCGTCAGAACACTTCATTATGCTTATTTTCATTCGTTAATGACCTATGAAGTAAATCATCATAATATTATTTAATAAGATGGAAATACCATCTGCATACATTACAAATATACAGTTTCTTTTTTTTTTTTTTTTTTTTATTTATATCCTGCAATGTTAAGTCATATTGGACAATAAATGAAATGAGTGCAGTGATGCTCAAATGAGGATAAAGAAAAACCCGGGAAAAAACTTATTCAGATGACTCACCCTGACTGTGATTTGAACTTGGGACTTCTTGAACGTGAAGCAGACATGCTACCATCTATACTACCAAGGTAGGCGAATATGCAGTGTACATTCTTAGACCAAAAAAAAAAAAAAGAGCATCTATCAGAAACAAAGTTTGATTTGGAAAACATCAGAAACTTATCTATACTTATCACACAGAAAATTAAGCTAGTCACAGTGAAGCAACAAATATTACACAAATAAAAAATATTTGTAGAAGAATCTTCACTTGATGTTAATACTTCCTTCTTCTTTATAATATCTATTTCAAAAGCATATTGCTTCCATCATCAGTTAATACCCAACTCTGTTGTTAAGGTAATCTCGGTTACGATGTTATTTTCTTTTGTTATGTTACACATTACCATCTGAAGATAAAACAAACATAAAAACAGAATCAATTGCCGGTATGTCAAAATTCATTATGCGATGTTTATTTTTTAAAAATAAATAATCTTCTTAAGTTAAGTGAAGATTCTCTTACAAATATTTTTTATTTGTGTAATATTGTCTATACTTTTCTATAAACGCTTAGCTATAGTGCATGTTTAGTAATTGAGACTCAATTATGTGACAATTCAGTACAATGAAGCTAAAGAGATGCATTCTATGTCACTATTGTAAACCAGCTATGGAAATGATGTGGAATTAGAAAAATATATGCTTCCAGAGTCCACACACACACTGTGTGTGTGTGTGTGTGTGTGTGTGTGTGTGTGTGTGTGTGTGTGTGTGTGTGTGTGTGTGTGTGTGTGTGTGTGTAATTTACGTCTTCCAACGTTAAGTCATATTGGACAATGAATGAAATGGATGAAATGGCGCTCAAATGAGCCCAGGGTCTAATGGAGCTTAGAGTTACCCGACATTCGTCTTTCAGGATAAGGGAAAACTCCGGAGAAAATCTTATCCAGGCAACTTACTCTGACCAAGCTTCGAACTCGGGACCTTTTGAATGTGAGGTAGACACGCTATCATCTGTCCAAATGTGTATATCCATATGAGATCTGTGCTTTTATTTCAATAAGTTTCTTCCTGCCTGCCTGCCTGTCTGTCTCTTATATATATAGGGGAGGGTGGTCCACAGTGAAACACAATATTTTTGAAATCCCATACTTCTTTCTATTTTGGTGTGTTATGAATGCAAATAGGTGACATGTTTTCATTATTCCTTTATTAACAAATGCAAAACATAAAAACATTGATTTAAATAATCATGAACACACACCATGCCAATATTCAAATGAATGCAAATAGTCTCACCCTGCCCCACAGTGGGGTACACTGAGACGGTGGATGGTCCAGACTGAGACAACCTACATTACATTAAGATTACCAAATTTAACTTCAAAAATCAAATAACTGTTTTGTCTTCTTGTTTTGCCAAACAATTGTGGTTGACCCAACACTATTTTTACATCAGTTTCATTCACTGAAGCCACGTCTGGAACCTCCGGAAACACAAACCTGTCTGTATTTTTCCACTTTCCGCAGGAATGATATTTTCATATCTCCATCTGCATTCTTCCCCTTTATGACTTGCACAATGTAATATGTCAGTTTTTATTTTCCTGCAAACTCAGTCATCCACAATAGGCTCTCTTTCCTGCTATTCAAAACCAGAAAAAATTTCTTCTTCATCCATAAATGAGGATCCAGAAGATATATTGTCTTCTGAAGATTCTGGTTCTGTGTATAATTTTCCTCCTTTAAATTTCTTCTGCTTACCTGCAGGGTTATTTGGTTTACATTTCAATGTTCTCTCCTATAGTTCTTTTTTTTTTTCGGGTTTATCTTTGGCTATTATGGTTCTCCCCTTTCTCCTCACAGTTGATTTTCTGGTGGCAGCCTTAGGTAACCCTCTAAATTTATGAGGGCTTACAATGTCACTGTAATCAATTCATAGTCGATGGGGAGCTTGTCAAATCCTCCTGAATTTCAGCATCAGGATTTACATGTCACTGAGAGCTTCCTAGTGTTGGATCATTCTCAACTTCTTCGCCATTGTTTACTGAGGGTTCACTTTCTCCCAAGACAGTTTTAGAATTTCCATTTCTGGCGACATGTTGTGCTCCAATCTTATTAACTGCTGAGTCACATGATCCCATAGTGTTATCTGGTAGTTGTCTGTCGGTTACACTTCTGGGTAAGAAGTAATCATCTGTGAAAGTATTCCTATCGAATGGGAATATTCCAGTTTTACGAAAACCTGCAGTAATGTTTGTTGGCGTCATGCTTTGCTTGAAGGCAGGGATGTTTCAAAACAAGGTCCACTGCTTCCCTCATGCTATCAGTTGAGAATGTACCAATTTGAGCCTTTCTTTGCCTGTTTCTATCCATTCTGGAAGAAAACAAATTGTGACTTTAATAAATTTCTCAATTTAAGTAGTGTCTCATACTGCCCCACCTAGCACTGTCTCATTGTGGACCAAGTGCCCATAAAGATATTTTTATTATTTACATAATCTTAAACTTCAACCCCACTGTTCATTATTTATTTAATTCTGAAGAAGAAATTCGCTGATTTTAAGAAAAACAAAATGCATAATGATATAAAGAAAGAATAAAACAATATGATCTACTAAGTACCCCATGAAAATTTTACTTTACTTGCCCCAAAATAAAGATTTGCTTGTGACCAGAAACATTGCTTACAATTCTGGATTTAAACAGGTTTGCCAGCTGCAACTTTATTTCCTCTATTCACAATCAGAGTGCATCACTTCTTAACTTACACACATATTTAAAACTTGTAAGTGTCTCACTGTGGAACACGTCTCACTGTGGACCACCCTCCCCGATATATATTCAATGAAAATGAAGGGACTTCATGAGACATTACAGAAAAATTAATTATATAACTTGTATTGCAACCAATACCTTATGGTATTTTTATTAAAACTACTAGAGCCACTTTTGAGGAAGTGGAAATGCTTGCAAAATCTTCAAAGTACAGAGCTGTTTATGTAAATTAATTTGTATTAAGTTTCCAAATGATTGTGTCTCAAAAATGGAGATATTTTTGCATTTCAAAATAGCTCCTTTGTTCACTGGGAAAATGATTGAAAATTGAAAAAAATTTGTTTTGTAGGACTTGGTTCATCTTGAATTAATTCACCTTTGAAGAGTCTTTTATAATACTTCAGCATATAATGAAACCATATTCTAAGATTTTGTTCATAATTTCTCTGCCCTTATTCTGAAACTCTGCTTTTATGAATGAAATGAAGATACTGTTGCATGAGTTCCCATTGAATGTAGGACAAGATAGTTAAGGAACTGTACAGTGAAGTACATCAAGATTGTGTAATTATGACTGAACTGATGCATGAACAATACACACAGGTGTTGCCTCAAGTGTTTCAATAGCTGAACTGAACAACAAAGCTCTTATAAAGGCTACCTACATTTATTTGGCTTATCAGTGAAAACAAGATGAGGATTGACCTAGCTTTTGTTACTATCCTGCTACTGTGTGCTGCTGTCTTAGCCCTACCAACAGTAAGTACTAGTGCTTCATTTATTGAAATAAGCTGAGTAATTCTAGAGTCAAGGTGGAATATCACCAATTCTTATTCTCTACCCTAACTGTGGTAGGTGGAGAAAGTATGGTAGATATTCAATCCAAAAGTTTAATATTAATATTTCACCAAAAGTAAAATATTTCACCAAATTAATATTTCACCAACCACACATTTTGAAGTCTAATGAACCCTTACCCCCCAAAAAATACATTGTGCATGACTGTGGAAAACATAATTTAAATATAAAATTTAGATGAATACCAAATTCATATTTGAGTCAAGTACTGTTTAAGCATGCTATTATGCAATTAAAATTATAAAATAGAAGTATTTATAAACAGTGGAGCTTTATCAATAAAATCTTTTAAAACCACTTGTCAAACTATAAAAACACTTTAGCTCCACTTACATTTAAAATTAGGACATGTTTCAAGAACCATGCGTCCCCATCATCGAAGTGGTTAGTATACAAAATGGATCCCATACAAAGATATCCTTCTCTCGGTATAAAAAACAGCTTGGAATTACTTCAAAAATTAAATAAAGTAAATATTAATACTAATGAAATTTTAGTCTCCTTTGATGTCAGCTCATTATTTACGAGAGTACATACAGAAAAGCTACAAAGTTTGATTGAGCTATGGCTTTCAGATCAAGGTTTTACTGAAACCCCAACTGAAGGATATAATAAGCTCATTAATTTATGCATCAACCAAAACAACTTCATGTTCAATCAAAATTATTACAAACAAACCTCAGGGTTAGTTATGGGCAACCCCATATCACCGTTATTGGCTGATTTATATATGAGTTATTTGGAAACACGGGTGATAAAAGCATTTCCGCATGCTTTTAAAGTATGGTTTTGTTTATGTTGATATATTCGCCATAGTACCAGAAAAATCAGCACAGGATGCGTTAAAACTATTGAATTTACAAGACCAATCTATAAAATTTACTATTGAAACAGAAAAAGATGGCTGGTTACCGTTTTTGGATCTAAAAATTATGAGAAAAGGAGATAAATTAGAATTTGGCATATATAAAAAATCAACACATGTGGATAACTACATTAAAAACAACTCCAACCTAAAAGAACACCAATATGCAGTATTTCACAGTCTATCTAATCCATAGGTTAGTGAACATTCCACTGACTATGGAAGAATATAACAAGGAAGTGGATCACTTTAAATATGTTGCAAATGTAAATGACTTTGATCCAAAATTTATTACAAAAATGATAAACAAACAAAAGATGGAAAACCATCAAGGACATTAGTACATTAAAAGCTGATGACTTAAAGAAAATATATTGCAAATTTACAGATCATCCTAAGGCTTTTAATAAATTTAAAAGCATTTCCCATCATTCTCATATACAACTAGTTCCATATAACAAATACACTAAATCACCCGCTCAAAAACACAAGTCCGGCCAACAAATTATCAGGAATTTATAGTGTAAAATGTGAGGATTGCCATGAAATATATATTGGAAAAACTAAAAGAAACTTGGAAACAAGGATGAAAGAACACATGAGATGCATAAAATACAAACAGACAGATAAATCAGCCATAGCCCAACTTTATAGAAATTTTCTGAGCCCAAAATTCTCAAAAGTAACTCCCAACATTGATTAAAATAAACATTTGGCATGTTTTATTTAACGTTCTTTAACCAGATAAGTCATGAAAAAAATGAATTAAATAATGTTGACATGAGGCTGGTCTTTAGGGCTTATGATTAACAGACACTTGCTTCTACCTCCACAACACAGAAGTAGATGTTTGTAATGTTGACATGAAAAATCAAGTCTCCCTTTATTTTCTAATTGGATTTTTGTCTAATTCCAAATAACTGTACATAAGAAATGCAAAAACTAAGTTCAATTGGTACATAAAAGGAAATTTATGAAAAACTTTTAAACATTTACTAATTTTTTAAAAGTCGTACCATATACAACATGGTCTTTTTACTTTGGTTCATTCCTCCAGCATTCCAAAACAGTACTAAGAAGTACTCTTCTTTTGTATTGGGAAGCATGCCAATGAAATAACATGTAAACAATGTAACAAATAAGATCAACAAAAAGAACAACATCTTAAAATGCCTAGCAGGAAAAAAATGGAGTGAAAATATGGACCTCCTTAATAACACATATAAAACATACATAAAACTCAACCTACTATTTGGAGGAGAACTGTTGGCAACAGTAAACAAGAAACTCAAAAGGAAAATAGAAACTTCACAAAACAATTCACTAAGAATAACAGGTGCTGTAAAAACAACACCAATTGCCATACTACAAAGCTTCACAAAAAATATGGCCATAGAACTGGAACATGAACTAAAGGCAATTACTCTAGCACAAAAACTGCTAGTTAACAGAAATAGACATAAGTGATATCACACAGTGGATAATATAAGCAATCTAAAAACCCAAACAAGCTTCAGAACATAAATCAATAACTCAAAACACAAGAACAAAATAGCAACAAATATAACAACAATAGAAGAAATGAGCCCAACAGAATATATTGATATACATTTTAAGAATAACCTGTTATATACATACAATACATAAGCAAAACAATTTACCAGATGAAACGAGAGCAATAGCAATAGCCACAGAAAATGAAAGATATCCAGAAAAAGAATGGCTCCGAATATACACAGATGGATCCTTTATTAACAAACAAGATGCTGGTGCAGGAGTATACTGCAAACATTTTGCACAGTATCTAACACTAGACGAAACTACAAACCATTATGATGGAGAACTAACAGCCATAAAAGCAGCACTGCAGAATGTCCTGTACAGATCGTACATAAAGCAAAACATAGTCATCTTAACAGATTCAAAATCGGCCATAGATGGGATTGTAAATTATAAAACCAAAACAACAAGAAACATCAAAGAAATAAGAAGTTTAATTAAAGCTGTTGAATCAAGAAATCGTGTCACCCTGCAATGGATTCCAGCCCATGTTGGACTTTCAGGTAATGAACATGCTGACCAACTAGCAAAAAAAGATGCAATCCAAAATATAAAACCTGTAAGACAAATTGCAATTAATAAAAAATTAAACAACATTAAGCTACATTTTAAAAGACAGCAGAGACTTGATGAAGAAGATAAACTAAAAGACAAGGATTATAAGAACATTGGAGACAAAACTGACATACAAAAATTGCCAAGAAAAACTGCAGTGGCCCTATTTAGAATGGAAACTGGCCATGATTGTCTTGCAGAACACCTTTTTAAAATACACTGCATACCTACACCCAAGTGTACTATCCGTAAAGAGGATGTCATCATGAAAACAAACACCATTTGGACAAATGTAATGGTCTCAAAAGTGGGAACATACAGGCTTTATTTATATTGGGAAGCCAGGGGGAAAATGATGCAAATCAACTAATCCCCAGTGCCATTAGTCAACAACAACAACAACAACAACAACAACAACAACAACAACAACAACAACAACAACAACAACAACCACAACCACCATATACAACATTGAAATGATAAATAATACAAGAAATTGAGAAGCACTTAACTATGGATTTTTTTCTTCAACGAAGACTGTTAGATAGAACACAACTAAAATGTGTGATTTTTAGCAAAAAAACATAACGTAACCCATGGCATAACAGCCCGCAAGCAGGCCAGAGCCTGCCAATGAGACTACTGGCCTCATGTCCACATACACAAGATAGAGGTGGACAATTATCCAACCAGTACAGGAAGACATACAGTACAAAATAGAGATTTATACCGACGGAAGCAAGTTAAATGGAAAAGTTGGAGCAGCAGTCATCTTCCAAAATGGAGAAGAGGTTAAAAAGCTCAAGCATAAACTCTGTGAGTACTGCTCCAATAACCAAGCGGAACAGATTGCAATTCTAGAGGGACTCTGAGCAACAGTCGATAGCAGTTTAGAGCTTACAGTGGGAAATAAATTAGGCATAGTGAACACAGACAGTCAGACTACAGTAGCCCTTCTGAAGAACAGTCAAATTAGAAGAAAAACTATAGAAGAAATAAAGGGCAAGATCAAGCATCTGCAAGACAACAGTTGGACCATCCACATAAAATGAGTAAAGGCACACGCGGGACTATGTGAGAACCCACTAGCAGACCAGTCGGCAAAGGAGCCTGCATAATGGCATGTAATAAAAACGTCAAGTTCTGCTTCCCGCCACTGCAATGCCAGCTCAGAGTGATCGACTGCTGGAGTGAGAAATGGAGGATGGTAATCAGTCCAGGGAAGAGCTCAGCACTTCTCCTGGCTAAGGTCCGATGCTGACAGCCAGCGGGATCACTAAGGTTGTGGCAGAGGCAAATCCCATGGGTTACCTCAGCCAAATACCTGGGTGTCCTTCTTGATCGTGGGCTAAACTTCACTCCTCACGTCAGGGCCAAGGCTGGACTCGGACATGTTGCACTCACAGTTATTCCCTATTTTTAAGTAAAAACTGCCCACACACCTCAAACTGCGCCTGTATCAAGCGATTATTCCACCCATGATTCTGTATGGGTGTGAGATCTGGGGAAAAGCGGCTCTGACCACTGTCCGCAGACTGCAGTACGTGCAGAACCGAGCTCTAAGAATGATCTATGATACTGGGCACAGATTCCCATCTCATATCCTTCACGAACATTCCCAAATCCCTTTCATTGTGGATCTGGTAAGAGAGAGATCTCCAACCCTCCACAACAAAATTTCTGCTCATCCCAATCAGCTGGTAAGCTTCTTGGGTCAGTATGACCACAAAGCTCCTCACAGAAGGAGGAGATACAGACTCCCGAAAGATGCCATGGGCTATTAGCCTGTGAGTATTTCTCTCCATCTATCCAACATCCCCAGGCCCAGAAATGGGTCTGGAATCCTTACCCTGCACACAGATTCCTAGCCCCTCTGATCGTGCTGCCTGCACTATGGCCTCCTTCAAGCAGGGAGACCAGGTGAAGGCAGCCTTGTGCATACCTACCGCAGGCAGCTGCCTGAACAGCTTAAACCCAACAGATCAGAGAAACCTATTCCCAGACACAAACGCTTGAGACAAACAACAATCTTCTATTACCGCCCAGATAAAGTCACACTAAGCGGCTAGGTGCTGTGGCGAAAACACCCCCACTCAAGTTAACCTGAGTAACCTGAATCTTCTGCTGGTCTGCGGGGAGATTATCTACAGCAAGATACCCAGAACACACATAATTAAGGCGACAGAAGAGAAAGGACTGAATAGGTGGCAAGACCAATGGGAGAACACAACAAAAGGAGGTATCAGCAAATGTTCTTCCCTTCTGTGCAAGAACGACTAAAACTGAGGATTCCACTCAATCGACAGACTACTGCCATCCTAACTGGGCATGGGAAAACAAGGGACTACTACAACAGATTCAAAATAGTCAGTGTGCAAATGTGAACTACAAAACCAAACAGTGAATCATTTAATATACTATTCTCCTCTTCTGAACAGTAAAAGACTAGAACTAAAACAACACATTAGACTGAGAGGTGGACAATGGCCAGCAATTAACAGTGATCTTGTCAAGCACTACCTAAAACAATTTTTTAAAATTCATAAACAAAATAGACTTTAAAAACCTGTAAAAGCATATTTAAAACCATTGTTTGTATTGTACATTGAAAACTTGCAAACTTGTAAAACTTATAATTACTATAACTAGCTATAATAAGTTTAAGGAATGCATGTAGTGTTACAACGTAATGAAGCATGCAGTGCTAATAATTAAAAAAATAATGGGAAGGAGATGTGGTCAGCATCACAGCAACCCCAGCTGTAAAGTTGGCTTTCTAGACCAGGGTTCACTATCTAGCGTAACTCAATTTCCTCATGATGCTGAGTGAGCACCGATCCTATACCTGGGACTTAAAATCCTGGGTGCATTCCGTAGCAGGGAACCAAAGCACAATGCTTTAGCCTACTAGGTCACGATACAGGACAGCATAGCAACTGTCTGCTTAAATGTTTAATTATAACCTCAGTCTCCCATATCCAGAAAGTACTGTCCGGCCGTTGTATCTCTGGCTCTGACGTTTTGCGACTGCAAAAGGTGTAGGGGGAAGGTTAATAGTATCCTAAAAATGATCTTTATAATGAAAATATAGTACTATTAAGCTTTAAAACACTGAAATTCAACTTGCAATTTCATTATCATGCAAGATATTTATTACAACACACTCTATTCGAATATTTCGTTCACACCTTTCACACACACTAACTGCATCTGTTGGTAGTACTGGGAGTCTCTACATCCGGTGTTGTGTTCAGGAAGTTAAAACTGTCTGCTAGTGCGTGGCTAGCGCCAAGCAGCATTGTTGCTGCTAGGCATGGTTTCCGAACCCAATACCGTGTCGCCAGCTCAAATTTGTTTGAGCCACTTGGCTTTAGCTGCTTGCGCTTGTGAGCTTTTTTTGCTATATTTTGCGTGCGTGAATTCTGATTTTTAGTGTTCGTAAGTCCTATTATTATCGCTAATATAATAATATGGCTACTTGTTCGTGAAATATGCAAATACGTGAAATATTTAAAATACGCATTGTTCCTCTGCTTGAAATTCCTGCTAAAGAACTGGCAACAGCCTGCTTCCCCCTCTCGAGAAATGTCAGAGCCGGAGATAGAGCAGCCGAACAGTAGTTACAAAAGAAATGTTTAATAAAACTATTGTACATATATTTATCTTGATTAACATTACACAATCATAAAGATAAGCCTTAGTAAGAATATCATACGTTTGCACTGTGCTGTAAATTCATTTTGATAATGCCTAAAATTACAATACTTCTATAGATTAAGTTAATTGGGAGTCGATTAATAACACAAAACAACACTCACTTCTATAGATGTTATAATAATCACACAGTAAGGTTCTAGAGGTGCTAGCCTCTAGTTCAAACGTGGCAGAGAGTGATGGCTTTTTTTTTTCTGGAGGTGTGGCATAAAAACCCTTAGCCTCACTTCCTTCAGATGCCAGTAAATTCAGTTGTAGATTTATGGCACGTTAAAGAACCTCAAGCCTTATAAAGAGGCCTCTGTGCAAAATTAAGTGGTCTTTATTTCCCAATATAGAATGGGATGCTGAGAATCACAGGAGTTAAAAACTGTCCATAAATAATAACTAAATTTCAATTTACACAACATAGGAAGCAAAATGAGAAGCAAAAACAATGGATATGAGATCATATTGTTACTCATTTAGTGAGGTCAAGGGAACATATCTGAAATATTCCCAAATTGTACAATCTTCTATAAAACTAAACAAATATTATTGGAAGCAAAAGGTTAGAAACAGTGATATGTATTTAACATTTGAAAATAATGAGTCGGTAATTCAAACACAAACATTACTTGAGTCGGATAACTGCTGACGATGGGGACAAACCGTTCTCCGTAACATGTCCAAGTAAGGATAATTAAGTGATGTTTATGTCTGAATTACCGACTCATTACTTTCAAAAAAAAAAAAAAGAAGGAATGTTCAATTCCTTTCTTGGAAGTGTTGAAAACAGTGTTATAATAAATTTAAACAAATGTTTCTTTTTGTTACAGAGGGAAAAGAGATATCTCACACTTAGTCGACTGCTAAATACAACTGTGGGTAAAAACTATTTTAATTTTATGTTTAATTAAAGTTGTATTATGTAAAGTATATATTGATTTTAAAACTACTAGGTAAACAAGTTAGGTATTCTTAATTTATGACTAAATTTCTTAATGTATTAAGTTTTGGTTTGAAATGATTGGAAGGAAGAAATCTATTGAGCATAAATGAGATTCCTCCACTAACTTTCCAAATAATTAACATGATTTCATCTAAAAAGCACATTTAAAAGCATCAACTCCACATGTATATAACTGGTAAGTTTAGGAGTGAGTTGGATACTTAATACTTTGCTTACCATTTGTTTTGTTGTAACTGGTTCTGGGGACAAATACTTCTGACAGTAGTTCTACAAAGCACTAAAGTAAGTAAAGGAAGGTTTATACAGCATATACACTGAACACTGCAACTTACATGATATCTCTTGCTATTACCACACCTCAGGAGGCTACAAGCTGCAAGAGATAAGCCACAGAGGTGCACAGAAGTCCCTAACAGTTTGTGGCTTGAAGATCAATAAAAATAATGTCATTGTCCAAAGAGGACGATGAATGACTGTCAACCAGGCAGCTCTAAACAGACAGTGGGGAACACTATTTAGTTTGAGCAAACATCCAACCCATGCCACAAAACCAAGTACACCTGAAACATAAAAAGAAAACAAAATGAAAGGAAAATTGTGGTAGATGCCCTACTTCTCTCAAGGGTGGTGTTACTTTGAGATTTGGGTTTACCATGTATGTATCCGCAGGAAATAAAGAAACCAAAAGACTGGCTATGATGCTTCTCAACCTATTTATGAGTGTCACCTTCTGTTGTCTAATGTTTATAACCAAGCGACTAAGGAGAGCGGTTTCCTTTGAAATTTGTCATGTTTTAGCAAAATGTATGAAATCCAATTATTAGATAGTGGGCAGTTGATTGAATACAAGTTATTGCTAAGCTATCTGATTTGGTAAGTGAAGGTAAATACACAACTCACTTCTGCAGTTACTGGTTACTAATTAGTTACATTTCTATTTCTGACATATGATATATCTGTATGCATAATTTTAGTATATAGGTCGAAGGACTATTGTGATTCAATGTAATTACCTAATATTTAGTATATAGGTCGAAGGACTATTGTGATTCAATGTAATTACCTAATATTTGATAATAAATTATTACTATTATGCAGTTTTGACATAATCTATATCCTAATTACACTAGTTCTCTTAAGCTGGCCTAATTCACAATAGAATCCACAGATTGATGTAATATATGATGTATATATGTTGTAATATATGATATCAGTCACAGACAATCTAAGTTTTACCTATAGTGCACATGCTTTCTAGATTAAAATATATTTACGAGGGCCCTTTTTTTTTTAACCTCCGATAGGTGGTTATTTTCATAGAAAATAATTATTTTACTACCAAAAGTTTTGTACACTTGTGGTTACTTTTCAACTTAATCACTGAAAAGATTGATTTTTTTTTTTTATGTTATTTACGTCCTCCAACGTTAGGTCATATTGGACGATGAATGAAATGGTTGAAATGATGCTCAAATGAGCCCAGGGTCCATGGAACTTAGAGTTACCTGACATTCGCCTTTCAGGATGAGGGAAAACCCCGGATAAAACCTTATCCAGGTAACTCACCCTGACCGAGATTCGAACTCGCTACCTCTTGAACGTGAGGAAGATGTGCTACCATCTATGTTACCGAGGCAAGCCCAAAAAGGTGGAGACATTTATCATACCTATAAACTAGCTCTGCAAAAACTGTTACTGCCAATGATTTCAAAGTTGTTTCTTTCATTGTGATAATGGTGAAGGACGTTACCACGATGAAGGACAGAACTTTTAGAAATCAAAACAGTGAAGGACGTTATCACGATGAAGGAGAGAACTTTTAAAATCAATTGTTACTAGAGATGAAACTTGGATTCTATACGACACACCGGAAACAAAATGACAATCACAACTATGGATGTATCTTCAAAACAACGTCAAGGCTCATTTGAAATCATTGGCGGTAACATTTTTTGCAGAGAATAATTCAAAGCTTGTTTACAGGTACGATAAATGTCTCCATCTTTTCAGTGATTATGTTGAAAAGTAACCATAAGTGTACAAAACTTTTGGTAAAAAAATAATTGTTTTCTGTGACCTTATCTTTTATTTATAGTATATAGAAGGTTGAAAAAAAAAGCCCTCCAAATTAGATTTTTGTGCTGCTACAATATATTTTGACTCCATTCATCTACAATGCTTTGCATACAAGGACCCTAAAAGTAATACTTTTCCAATTATCATGGAATTGCTTACCTTGGGAGGAAGAAACAAAGGGAGGGAAAAAATGGAAAACAAAAACTAGCTTATCCGTGAAGTGAGACATATTAGGATTAGGATTCCTATGGAGGGGATTCGGCACCAAAACCTGTGATTTATTGTACCTAAGCCCCAAGTGGGGCATCCTGAGAGGAAGGAAGAGGTGAGAGGAGACAGAGGTTGGCCGAACTAAGGATTCACAACAGCACAGACACCTGCCAATTCTTCTACCCAGAAAAAGACCACCAAATGAGAGATGATGGGAAATGATAATGGAGATCAAATGGAGGGACAGGAAATTTGGGGGATGTAATTAACCTACCCAGCAATTGCCTGGTGACCCCCCCCCCAAAAAAAAAAAACCTGAGAAAAAACTGGGCTGAAGAAAATTTGAACCTGGGCCTCCCAAATGCTAGCCACAGACGAAACCGTCTGAGCCATCCCGCATGGTGAGACATACTAATTTGTTTTAATCTACACAAACACAAACACACAAACACACAAACACACAAACACACAAACACACAAACACACAAACACACAAACACACAAACACACAAACACACAAACACACAAACACACAAACACACAAACACACAAACACACAAACACACAAACACACAAACACACAAACACACAAACACACAAACACACAAACACACAAACACACAAACACACAAACACACAAACACACAAACACACAAACACACAAACACACAAACACACAAACACACAAACACACAAACACACAAACACACAAACACACAAACACACAAACACACAAACACACAAACACACAAACACACAAACACACAAACACACAAACACACAAACACACAAACACACAAACACACAAACACACAAACACACAAACACACAAACACACAAACACACAAACACACAAACACACAAACACACAAACACACAAACACACAAACACACAAACACACAAACACACAAACACACAAACACACAAACACACAAACACACAAACACACAAACACACAAACACACAAACACACAAACACACAAACACACAAACACACAAACACACAAACACACAAACACACAAACACACAAACACACAAACACACAAACACACAAACACACAAACACACAAACACACAAACACACAAACACACAAACACACAAACACACAAACACACAAACACACAAACACACAAACACACAAACACACAAACACACAAACACACAAACACACAAACACACAAACACACAAACACACAAACACACAAACACACAAACACACAAACACACAAACACACAAACACACAAACACACAAACACACAAACACACAAACACACAAACACACAAACACACAAACACACAAACACACAAACACACAAACACACAAACACACAAACACACAAACACACAAACACACAAACACACAAACACACAAACACACAAACACACAAACACACAAACACACAAACACACAAACACACAAACACACAAACACACAAACACACAAACACACAAACACACAAACACACAAACACACAAACACACAAACACACAAACACACAAACACACAAACACACAAACACACAAACACACAAACACACAAACACACAAACACACAAACACACAAACACACAAACACACAAACACACAAACACACAAACACACAAACACACAAACACACAAACACACAAACACACAAACACACAAACACACAAACACACAAACACACAAACACACAAACACACAAACACACAAACACACAAACACACAAACACACAAACACACA